>QNTS01008176.1:20272-45800 GCA_003317085.1 Hucho hucho | reverse complement strand
CTAATACTAGGTGGCACCTACTATTACAACCTAATACTAGGTGGCACCTACTAGCACATAGAGTAACAATACCGAAGACAGACACTGCCCAGGTAACTGCTGACAGATTATTTGAATTCTTTTTAGTTTCACTTTCAACTTGGAGCTGGTTATTGTGTGCTGATTGGTTGAAGGTTGAACGCCTCCAGCGCCGGTTGACAAAGAATCTTCACAGTGAATCAGCAAAGACAGGGGGACTGTAGGGGATGTTCAGATCTAAAGAGATCCTAGTTGATCCTAATTGTTTAGGAGGTCCTAGTTGTTTAGTAGGTCCTAGTTGTGTGAGAGATCCTAGTTGTTTAGGAGATCCTAGTTGTTTAGGAGGTCCTAGTTGTGTAGGAGGTCCTAGTTGTGTGCGAGATCCTAGTTGTTTAGGAGGTCCTAGTGGTTTAGGAGGTCCTAGTGGTTTAGGAGGTCCTAGTTGTGTGCGAGATCCTAGTTGTTTAGGAGGTCCTAGTTGTTTAGGAGGTCCTAGTTGTTTAGGAGGTCCTAGTTGTGTGCGAGATCCTAGTTGTTTAGGAGGTCCTAGTTGTTTAGGAGGTCCTAGTTGTGTAGGAGGTGCTGGTTGTTTAGGAGGTCCTAGTTGTTTAGGAGGTCCTAGTTGTGTAAGAGGTCCTAGTTGTTTAGGAGGTCCTAGTTGTGTGCGAGATCCTAGTTGTTTAGGAGGTCCTAGTTGTTTAGGAAGTCCTAGTTGTGTAGGAGGTCATAGTTGTTTAGGAGGTCCTAGTGGTTTAGGAGGTCCTAGTTGTGTAAGAGGTCCTAGTTGTTTAGGAGGTCCTAGTTGTGTGCGAGATCCTAGTTGTTTAGGAGGTCCTAGCTGTTTAGGAGATCCTGATTGTATAGAAGGTCCTAGTTGTGTAGGAGGTCCTGGTTGTTTAGGAGGTCCTGGTTGTGTCGGAGGTCCTAGTTGTGCTTACCTGGCAGTCATCTGAAGCTGCTTGTTCTTTTTGGAAGAGGAGTTGTTGTTATTGGTTGACGGTTGCCTCATCACATGGGCCACGCCCACATTGAGAGGCTGGTTGTGGTTGGATGGGAGGGTGACGTGGCCAGCCAGCAGCGCCGGCTGTTGCATGATGGGATTGTAATGGCCGCCGTGTGCGTGAGAATTCCTGGAACACAACAGAATGTTCCATCACTACACTGAACCTGTATTTTATATTATTATATCTGGAGAAACCCCGTCATTGTGACCTTGCCCCATTTTCATGTCTAACTACATATCTATAACTGCACATGAGTACATACTGCTTCACATACGGGACTAGAGTTGGGTGGGTGGCAGCAGTCACCGCGTGAGACAGAGGGGAGAAAAGAGAGCGAGAGCAGCTGACACTAGCAGCTGTAGAGGGATAGTTCTGCAGAGGAAGTGCGACACTTTCCCAATCATCTTTGGGGGGATGAGAGAGAGAGAGAGAGAGAGAGAAGGAGAGAGAGAAAGAGAGAGAGAGAGAGAGAGAGAGAGAGAGAGAGAGAGAGAGAGAGAGAGAGAGAGAGAGAGAGAGAGAGAGAGAGAGAGAGAGAACCACCCTGTCCTTAGACGGACACTGCTAAATTAACCTGCTCGCTCGCATGCAGACACAAACACACTCATACCTGCATCCAGCTTACCTTCCTACAGGCCCCATCCATCTGACATATCATCATTGTGACACGCCGTGCCTGGGATGATGTCCTTACATACATCTCATCCCTCTAAAGTCAATGTGCTCTTAGAAAAAGTGTGCCAGTCACAAGGTAATGCTCTTCTGTCAATCAGGACACTGCTGTGCTGATCCTTTCTGAGCTTTGTATACATCCAAACCTCCCCATGTTAACCAGGCCTTTATACACAATTGGCCAATGAAACTAGCCTGGAATGTTAGGTGAAACACTCTGTTAATCATGGTGAAACGGAGCATATCAAATTGGTTTGCAGGCTACATTGAAACTGATGCACCTTTGTCATTTGGCTTCACATATAGCTAGATATTCCAGGCTTATACTGTACAAAGTTGGTACGTTTGACCAAGTCTAATCTTTAATGTCTTCTCTGGTCCTATAGATTTGATTTGTTATGGTAGTGCTTATAAGACTCTGGAGGAGAGCATGTTCCTTACCTCCAGTTAGCCAGGGGCTGGGAGGCCGTCATGGAGTCAGGGATGACGGTGGCGTGCTGGACTGAGGTGTGGGTGAGCTGCTGCCAGGCGGGGGGGAGGAGGATCTGCTGGGTGCCATTGGGCCAGGCCTGCTGAGGGGAGAGAAAAAGAGGAAACGGGGAGAAGAGGTTAGTCACAGAATTAAATACAACACTATTTATATTATATTGTATTTCTATTGTATCTCTATGGGATCATCTGTCACCTAACAACCTTGCATGTCAATTATGCAAGGTACACTTTAATGTCGACAAAGAATGCTACCTAAGTAAAAGAGGTGTTGTTTTTGTATCTCTCATTGTTTTAATTCCAGAGATGAAGGCAAGGGGAAATAACTGGAAGTGTAACAAAAGTTCAGAAATCCTTGTAAAAACACAAAACAGACAATGGATTGCAGGTACAAGCAGAACAACTGGCCAGTGTTACAGTAGGCTAGTTAGACAAAGCCAGTTGAACTATCTGGCCTTGTCAGCAGCACACAGCAGCACAGCAGCACATCAACAGAACGCAGATAACCCAGCAAACCAATATTGGTTCTGTGAATGTTCCCAGAACATTTGTTAGGTCGCGGCAAATGTTCTCATAATACAAAAACTGTCCAGTCGTGAATGTTTGTATAAAACATTCGCCTGATAATGCAAGAATGTTCCTAGAACACATTTAATCTGTTCTTCAAATGTTCCCAGAATGTTTCATTAGGTTGTGGGGACAGTCTGGTGGGAACATTGTGGGGGCATCACAAAGGATATGTGCGGATGATTCTACAATGCTTCTTTTAGGGTGCAAAAAACATTGTTACAAGAACGTTCCCAGAACACATTTAGTCTTTTTTTTTTAAGGTTCCCAGAATGTTTCTTTAGGCTGTGGGAACATTGTGGAATGTTCTTGGAGTGTTTTATGGATGTTATCATCCTAATGTTAGTTAACAATCAAACTAGAACTTAGTGGGAATCTTAGTTAATGTTCTGGGAATGTTCCCAGTTTGCTGGGAAGACTTTGGATGTGTAGTAAAGATATGTTGCCTCTCCCCTCCTGGTCCCTGTGCTGATGTGTTTGGCATTATCCAAATCAGCTCCGATTTTAATTAAATTCACATCGAGGCCCATTCAGGGCTGCTGTGAAAGGAGCTGCTTTGTATTGCTGGAGCAGAATGCATTGAGTAGGCAGGCATAATATGCCCCGAGTCAGAGATGGGTCTGTGTGTCTGTGTGTATGTGTGTGTGCACATGAACATGTGTGTGTGTGTGTGTGTGTGTGTGTGTGTGTGTCTGTGTGTGTGTTTGCAGCCCTAATACTTTAATGCAGCTCTATTGATCAGCACTTAATGTGGGGTATAATACATTTTTCCTTTAAATAGTGTTTGCATATTCTACTTACAGTTGAGGTCGGAAGTTTAAATTTAGGTTGGAATCATTAAAAGTAGTTTTTCAACCACTCAAATAATTTCTTGTTAACAAACTATAGTTTTGGCAAGTCGGTTAGGACATCTACTGTGTGTATGACACAAGTCATTTTTCCAACAATTGTTTACAGACAGATTATTTCACTTATAATTCACTGTATCACAATTCCAGTGGGTCAGAAGTTTACATACACTAAGTTGACTGTGCCTTTAAACAGCTTAGAAAATTCCAGAAAATTATGTGATGGCTTTTGATAGGCTAATTGACATAATTTGAGCCAATTGGAGGTGTAGCTGTGGATGTATTTCAAGGCCTACCTTCAAACTCCTAACTGACCTAAAACAGGGAATTTTTACTAGGATTAAATGTCAGGAATTATGAAAAACTGAGTTTAAATGTATTTAGCTAATGTGTATGTAAACTTCCGACTTCAACTGTGCTTCGGCAGCGTCAGTATGTTGCAGCGCATAGCACAGCACACACAGAAGACAAAGCACTCAATCTTAGGCCTACATCTGCGCTGGGCTCGTACAGAGTACAAAGCCTACATATCAAGATGTTTTACAATGTACCTGTTATACTCTACTGATATAAAACGCTTGTAGGGTTTAACAGTGTATGACCGCTAGCTTGTGGGAGAGGAATTGTTTTGTCTGCGGTACGTTGGGAGAGAGAATTAACTTCAAATAAAAACAGTCAATGGGTGAAGAGGGAGGGAGGCATCTTTAGGTCAACAAAACAAGACCGGGCTGTGAATGGATGAAGGACACAGGCACAGCCGATAGTAAGGCATGAAAACTGGCCAACAGAGGACGACCTAAGCTACTTACAGACTCCCTTTACATCTCCCATGGTTATATTCACATCTCAGGTCTTTTTATCAACACGCCAAAACCATTAAGAGCCACCAATGCTTCCATCTCCTCCTCTCCTCCATCTATCTTTCCAAACATCCTGCTCCATCCATTCCTGGCACTCTGCATTCCTCTGTCGCCGGACGTCTGTGTTGTGTAATCGGCCTGTCTGCTCTGAAATGGTAAACAGGTTAGGAGCCCTTTTTCTTTTCTTCTCAGGACCCATTGCCCCAGCAATCAGAGGCGCTATCTTGCGCCATGCCTCCCACCGCCAACCTCTTCGCCCCGGGTGAAAACCCTTTGTCACATCAGGGCTCTGAAAGCCCTGGCTCTCACTCCCCAATTGTTTCCAAATTTTCTGCATTCCTGCTCCAGATAAACGTCTTGCCTTGCTGCCTGGCTGGCGGGACTGGCTGACTGGGGCCCTCCTCCATACCCAGCACTACCCAGCCCCACCTCTGCTCTACAGACGCCTGGGTCGAGGGTGGGCTGCGGCTGCAGAGAGGCCTGGAGGCTAAAGCCCCAAACACCCAATAGAGACCTCCCAAAGCAGAGCGAATGAAGGATTCAGATCCTCTACATCCATTTATTGGGTGTACTGCTGCTCTGGATAAACCACATACTCAACTACACCATCCCTGTGTTTAATATGTGTGCAGCGTGACAGGAGATTTTCTTTAATGAATAAAATCTGCCAGGATACAGTATGTCAGTAGACCATGACACGGTAATAGGATGATACTTGCACAATATACTCTTTGGTTCATGAACTGTAACATTTTCATTATATTGGCTTGTTCCACCATCATACCTTTACTTGGGGCTTTGCACTGTATCATATTTAATATACTGTGAACTATTTTGTGAATGCTTCTGTTGAGGCAGTTTTTCCTGAAGTACTGCATTTATGCTATACAGTGAATGCTATAGGGCATAGGGTAACCTCGTAGCCGAGCAAACCCCTCAAACCCCTCCAAGCCTTTCCAAATCTGTCCCTCTCCTCTGAGGCCTATAATTTCGGAGCGCCTGACTTGGAAGCAGCCCTGAAGCTAATCACCATTCGGTATCTGACAGATTAGTCTTCCACACAGTTCAGAGAGCCTCGCTAGCTGCCTACCGCATGATTCACTATAGATAAGGGAAGCCTTCTGCCACCTGGGACTTTACAGGGATATTAAAGCTCTTATGGATATTTCTAGAAACCAGAGGGAGAGGTGTCCTACTACTCTACAACTCTACTTTAATGCTCAACTATACTGGAGGAATAATGCATGGCTATGTTATTTCAAGGGTGGGAGGAGGACACTGGAACCAGGGTTTAACTCATTCAGTCAAAACAAGTGCCTGCAGGGGCAGAAGGATCACAAGAACACCCTGATTGACTCCCTGCCTTGATCAAAGGCTAGCCTGTTATAGAAAAGGATACAGAGGTCCGACCTTTTCCAAAGTAGCTTCCATGACCAAATCATACAAAATATCCTGTTAGTCATAGCCATATGTGTGTTTAGGTATGAATGTCTCCCAGTAAATAGAATAGGTTCTGTGTATTGTGATCCAGCTAAACAAAGATGAGATATCATTATGAGTTCAGGAGATGCAATTAAGGGACTATATGTGGGCCCCCTGATCTCCATGACGATGGACTGAGTCACTACTTCCTACCTGTGTCAACAGGCCTGGCTGGATCTGCAGGGGCTGGGTTCCGGGGGCCTGCGTCACTATGGGAACGGCGTTATCCATCCGCACAGAGTAGCCCGTGTGTTTGGACGGGGAGGCCTGCAGACCTGAGAACGCACACACCACAGAGGAGGTCAACAACAACACAGAGGTGGTCAACAACAACAACAGAGGTCAACAACAACAACAACAACACAGAGGAGGTCAACAACAACAACAACAACACAGAGGAGGTCAACAACAACAACACTATGTGCCACACAAAAAGACCTGCACCTTGGGAGAAACAATGACATCAAAATTGTTATAGAAAGAAACCCTCATTTTTAAACTAGTTGTTTGATATCTTAAACACAGTTTAACAGTTTATAATGATACTGCACTCAATTACTGATTCAACTTGAAAACAAAAAGGTAGTCATGGCAATATAAATTAAATCCAAATAAACCCTTGGCTGAGTGGAGCAAACTGTCTAATAATGTAAATTCTTATATGCTGTTCCACATAAATCAAACAAAAATAATGTTTTTTTCAGACTTAAACGCATAAACAGAGATCAGACAAAAGCGGTGCTGTAAAAGGCAACAATCACAGATATCAAAATCCTTTCATATGACTAATTAGCTCATAAACAAATCGTAGCATCTCGTTTCGAACATGAAGACTGTCGTTGCCTTGGGGGGTCAGTGGAAGGCTTACAGAGTCATTGTAGTGCAGTTCCAGCTCACAGCTTCATAAGCCCTTCTCTCATCAGGAGAAACTGAACTCGCTGGTGCCAGACAGTGCTGATCTACTCTACTGAAACTGACTGAGCCTTTGACCTGACTATAGAAAGGCCTATAGGTGCTCTTTTTAATTAACTCATTTAGCATTTATGCATACAGGTGATCCCGTTGCAATCTGTTATCTTTCGGATATTTTTTAAAAGTAAACCTGTTCCAAGTTGGCATGAAATAATCACTCATTATAGACGCCTTACCACTGATACAGGATCAGATATTTGTTAACCCCCCCATGGTTAAGTTCTGGGATAGAGTAATCTGATCCTAGATCTGTGACCTTGTTACACAGCATACACTGTCTTAGTCTAAAGCCTCTTACCTTGGAAGCCAGGTGGGCAGACGATGAGGGCCTGCTGGAAGGGGTCAGGCCGGGCAGCACAGAGCTGAGGGGCCACAGGATGCAGGGGCATGCTCCTCTGTGCCACGGCAGCCATGGAGGCCGCTGAGGGCTGGTAGAGTGCAGATCGGTAGTTTAGTATGGAGACATCGGGGTTGCCAAGGGAAAGGGTGGTACTGGTGGTGGAGGGAGCCAGGTTGGTGGCCTAAAGGAATGATGGGATCAAAACGCAAAGCCATAAGGAGATGTTGAGTGGTGGTGGTAAGGTCATGAGGGTTGTTGGGGGACGGGATAGAATCATTAATCAGAAAATAACATTGTAAGTCGTTGTTTTTTTTTTTTTTTACCACTTTTTCTCCCCAATTTCATGGAATCCAATTGGTAGTTATAGTCTTGTCTCATTGCTGCAACTCCCGTACGGACTCGGGAGAGGCGAAAGTCGAGAGCCGTGCGTCCTCCGAAACATAACCCAACCAAGCTGCACTGCTTCTTGACACAATGCCCACTTAACCCAGAAGCCAGCCGCACCAATGTGTCGGAGGAAACACTGTACACCTGGCGACTGTGTCAGCTTGCACTGTGTCCGGCCCGCCACAGGAGTCGTTAGTGCGCGATGGGACAAGGACATCCCTGCCGGCCAAACCCTCCCATAACCGGACGGCGCTGGGCCAATTGTGCGCCACCCCATGGGTCTCCCAGTCGCGGCCGGCTGCGACAGAGCCTGGACTCCCAAACCAGAATCTCTAGTGGCACAGCTAGCACAGCGATGCAGTGCCTTAGACCACTGCACCACTCGGGAGGCCTGTCAGTATTTTTTTTTAAAAATGTGTTAGATGTTTATATAGAACATTCAGAATAAATTCAAACTGAGGACAAAATTAGGCCATTGTAATTTCCCTCAGAACATTATAAATATTAGTGTCATACTTCTCAGAATATGTCCAACAACTTTAATGTAGTGTAGACACTGCATTTCAGTGAACAGAGTGAGAGAAAGGGAGAATGTGATGGAAAGAGAGAGAAAGGTGCTGATCAATTGTAGAGCGTTGCTGAATAGTCAACAATCAATGTTAAAATTCAATTCAATCAACAAGCTATCAATTCAAGGAGCTATGATGACATAAACAGTACATTGAGCCACAGGGGCTCAATTTGTCCATACTGCACATATACAGTGTTACAGCCGCTACATGTATGCATGTCAGTATAGATTCTGTCTATATGTATTTTGTACACAGCTAAATATCCAGAGTGCTGATCTAGGACCGCAGTGGAGAAGGTGAAAAGCTTCAAGTTCCACTGTGTACACATCACTGACTATCTGAAATGGTCCACCCACACAGACAGTGTGGTGAAGAAGGCACAACAGCGCCTCTTCAACCTCAGGAGGCTGAAGAAATTTGGCTAGGCCCCTAAGACCCTCACAAACTTTTACAGATGCACAATTGAGAGTATCCTGTCGGGCTGTATCACCGCCTGGTACGGCAAGTGCACTGCCCACCACCGAGGGCTCTCCAGAGGGTGGTGCGGTCTACCCAACGCATCACCGGGGGCACACTGCCTGCCCTCCAGGACACCTACAACACCTGATGTCACAGAAAGGCCAAAATGATCATCAAGGACATCAACCACCCGAGCCACGGCCTGTTCACCCCGCTACCATCCAGAAGGCGAGGTCAGTACAGGTGTATCAAAGTTGGGACCGAGAGACTGAACAAGAGTTTCTAGCCGGATACCACCCGGTTACTCAACCCTGCACATTAGAGGCTGCTGCCCCATATACATAAACATGGAATCACTGGTCACTTAAATAATGTTTACATACCACTTTACTCATTTCATACAGTTGAAGTCTGAAGTTTACATACACCTTAGCCAAATACATTTAAACTCAGTTTTTCACAATTCCTGACATTTAATCCTAGTAAACATTCCCTGTCTTAGGTCAGTTAGGATCACCACTTTATTTTAAGAATGTGAAATTTCAGAATAATAGTAGAGAGAATGATTTATTTCAGCTTTTATTTATTTCATCACACCACAAGCTTCCCACAATAAGTTGGGTGAATTTTGGCCCATTCCTCCTGACAGAGCTGGTGTAACTGAGTCAGGTTTGTAGGCCTCCTTGCTCGCACACGCTTTTCAGTTCTGCCCACAAATTGCCTATGGGATTGAGGTCAGTGCTTTGTGATGGCCACTCCAATACCTTGACTTTGTTGTCCTTAAGCCATTTTGTCACAATTTTGGAAGTATGCTTGGGATCATTGTCCATTTGGAAGACCCATTTGCGACCAAGCTTTAACTTCCTAACTGATGTCTTGAGATGTTGCTTCAATAAATCCACATCATTTTCTTTCCTCGTGATGCCATCTATTTTGTGAAGTGCACCAGTCCCTCCTGCAGAAAAGCACCCCCACAACATGATGCTGCCACCCCCGTGCTTCACGGTTGGGATGGTGTTCTTCGGCTTGCAAGCCTCCCCCCTTTTCCTCCAAACATACCGATGGTCATTAAGGCTTAACAGTTCTATTTTTGTTTCATCAGACCAGAGGACATTTTTCCGAAAAGTACAATGTGCAGTTGCAAACCGTAGTCTGGCTTTTTTTATGGCGGTTTTGGAGCAGTGGCTTCTTCCTTGCTGAGCGGCCTTTCAGGTTATGTCGATATAGGACTCATTTTACTGTGGATATAGATACTTTTGTACCTGTTTTCTCCAGCATCTTCACAAGGTCCTTTGCTGTTGTTCTGGGATTGATTTGCACGTTTCACACCAAAGTACGTTCATCTCTGGGAGACAGAACGCATCTCCTTCCTGAGCGGTATGATGGCTGCCTGGTCCCATGGTGTTTATACTTGTGTACTATTGTTTGTACAGATGAATGTGGTACCTTCAGGCATTTGGAAATTGCTCCCAAGGATGAACCAGACTTGTGGAGGTCTACAATTATTTTTCTGAGGTCTTGGCTGATTTCTTTTGATTTTCCCACGATGTCAAGCAAGGTAGGCCTTGAAATACGTCCACCTCCAATTGACTCAAATGATGTCAATTAGCCAATCAGAAGTTTCTAAAGCCATGACATCATTTTCTGGAATTTTCCAAGCTGTTTAAAGGCACAGTCAACTTAGTGTATGTAAACTTCTGACCCACTGGAATTGTGATACAGTGAATTATAAGTGAAATAATCTGTCTGTAAACAATTGTTTGAAAAATGTAAATGTAAATATAAACTTCTGACTTCAACTGTATATACTGTATATTATTCTACTGTATTTTAGTCAATGCCACTCCGACATTGCTCGTCCTAATATTGATATATTTCTTAACTCCATAATTTAACTTTATATTTGTGTGTATTGTTATGATTTGTTAGATATTACTGCACTGTTGGGGCTAGGAACACAAGCATTTCGCTGCACCCGCAATAACATCTGCTAAATATGTGTATGTGACCAATAAAATTTGACTTGATTTGACAGGGTCCTCCCTGTCCACATAATCTTATTCATTATGACATAAAAGACAAAACTGATCCCAGATCAACACTCTCAGACACTTTGTGAATATGGGCCCTGGTAAGGTTAGATGAAAGGGTGATATGGAGACGAGTGACAGCGTTCCTTTTCCCTCCAGTGTCTTTCTCTTAGCTACACAACAATATGTCTCAACGCACCCAAATCCTCCTAGACCCAGTACTCAAGACAAGCAATTACCTCTGAGAAGGGTCAGCATAGAGAGAGGCAACTGGATTCCTAAGTGAAAGAATCAGGCTTATGAAATGCTCTTAAAATTGAAATGTTGCTTAACAGTCTAATAATGAGTAGTTACGGGGCAAACTGACATTTTGTCTCTCGGCTTCACTATCTTGACTCCACATCGCTAATCTTGAGCAGCAATATTTCTAAGGTGTCAGGCACTTGAAATATACGTTGTAAAACCTGGGCCGTATTTATTAGGGTACACCGTTGCAAACTAATATTCTTGTTGGATACGTTTAGGTAGTCCCTCCCTGTTTCAGTCCGTTTTTCTTCCATTTGGTGCCTCAAGAATACTCAATGAGGCCTAAGTAAGGCTTAAAGATGGCCTTGATATGAACAAATGCTTTTAAAGACACGTAGTGCGCTCAAGTCTTAACTCAAATAAAATGTATTCAACAACACCCAGACTAATTACTGTCTTTTCATTAAGCCTGCGTGGTTGAAAATTCAGAGACGGCACATTCATTTTTCATTTTGCACTTCTTAGCGAGCTCGATGAGCACCTTGGGAGATAATCAATATGCCAGTGTGGCATTCATCATGCACAACAACGAGAGAGCCTGCAAACAAATAAACTCTAAGACGTTTCAATGTTCCCCAGCTAAATAAATCACTAACGTAGCACTGCCTATATCGCCCTAAACCAAGGCGCTCGGAGAACAAAGTAGAAAACATTACGTTAATCCATTTAAATTATATAGTGAAGTCTAGTTTTAGTAAATAGTAAAATGGAGGGTTGTATTGCAAAAGGAAATAGCAAAATGGCATTATACTGGGCACTTGAAGAAACTACAGGTACTGTAGATGTTAGCGAAATAGCTGTAAGTAGCAGTATAAGTATTGTTGTCTGTTAGTTTACTCCAATTAGGGTAGGGATGGTAGTGTAGGGGGAGAAATGTATAGAAACAAATATATAATAATAACACTGTTTTACCCCCCCCCCCCCAAAAAAAAATATATATATTCAGCACAATCTGAAAACTTTAGCATGCAATCATTTCATGATTCCGGCAGAAGCAAAAGTCAGCAATTTAGCGTCATAGTCATCCCACACAGCCCTACAGTAGCATGACGTGCTAACGACCAAAGGCAAAACGGAGAGAAACAGGAGGAGGAGAGGAAGAGGAGGAGGAGAGGAAGAGGAGGAAGCCTGCTGGTGGGATTCTTAAGGCATGAAAAGCGCTAAACTGCAAGGCAAGCAGGAAGTATAAGGGTGTCATGTATCTCATCAGCAGTTTGTGACAGCCCCCACTGGGCCTGAGGGACAGACAGACAGACAGACAGACAGACAGACAGACAGACAGACAGACAGACAGACAGACAGACAGACAGATACCTAACCAGGCTGTCGTGGCCTCAATATGCTGCTTTAGCATTCTACTAGGGAGTGTTATCTTGCAAGTGGTCAATGCATTGCTTTCAAATAAAGTGATGTGGGCTGATTGGGTGTACTGTGCTGTGTGCCGTGTTGGCCTGAAAAAACACACTAACCAAGCCATCTAGTGGTTATATTACACACTGGTAGTGGTACACTCACTACACACTGATATAAATCTAGTACTGAAAAAACACACTAACCAAGCCATCTAGTGGTTATATTACACACTGTAGTGGTACACTCGCTACACACTGATATGAATCTAGTACTGAAAAAGCGTGTTACATGACCTGCTTATGGATAGTGGTGGTCACAGCACTGCAGACAGTACACTATGCTGGTAGTAGTCACCACCAACAGAAGCTGATGGTACAACCTGGGTATGAATGGTGAGGAGTGTGTTGAGTAAAACCATCCACACGGTGTATGGTAGGTACCTGGTTGTGCACAGTGTTGAGCTGGTTGTTGAAGGTCATGGTGAGGTTGGTAGAGGTACTGGGGGCCACGTGGGTGATGAAAGGGGTCTTGCTCTGATTGACCGTGTCGTACATGCCCACACGATGCTTACAGATGTCCATGTTCTGGAAGCAGGACTTGACACTGTGAAGAGAGGGAGGGGGAGAGAGGAAGGGAGGGGGAGGGAGAACGGGAGAGAGAGAGTTACATGTGCCTCAGTTAAATTGTGATCAGTTATGACTTTCTCCAGATAATCTGTTCCTCCCAGCTAACAGGTAACTATCTAAATGAGAAATGTGAGGGGATCTCTAGACGTACTGTGTGCTGTGGGGGAAGTCAAGGAGGTGGGTCATGGTTACGAAGGGGTGATTGAGGGTCTCGATGGGGGTGATCCGTTTGTCCGCGTCGATAGTAAGCATCTTGGTCAACAAGTCGATGAACTCTCTACGGTCTGCCTTCTCTGCCAGCATGTCACTGCCCTCCAGATCTGATGTCATATTCACCTGCAAATAGATCCAACACACATACACTTTTAATTAGCATTTAAAAGTCTGCAGAGGGTCTTTTGCAAATGACACCCTATAATCCCTTTATAGTGCACTACTTTTGGCACCCTATTATGTGTATAGTGCACTACTTTTGACTAGAGCCCTATGGGGCCTGGTCAAAAGTAGTGCACTACATAGTGAATAGGGTGCCATTTCAGAGGCAGCCTGAGTGTTCAAGGGCTGTACTGTTGCTGCAAACAACAGGAAAAACACTGCAGTTTTTTTTATAGAACTATTAAAAAACACACATACAGTAATAGGTGTCGACATCAGTGTCACAGGACAAAGTGATAACCATGCACCTTACTAACATTACAAACATTTCCACTGGTATTCATAGCAGAGTGGAGCAACTTAACCTCCACTGGCGCCGTCACAGAGAGTTTTATCTACTGCCCGAGAAGTGAAAATAAACACAAAAATAAGCCTGATACGTACTGCTGTTTGCTTATTAAAAGAGACACAAATGACACCTTCTGAGCAGCCTCTGAGCACCTCTAGAGCTGACATAGACACAACTTTATTTAAATACTCTGGATTACTTCTGGGAGCCTGCTTTCGGGAACATAATGTTGGTTCATCTGTCCTAACCATTCCGGTTGAGGTTTCTGGGGAAATACTGGACAGAAGTGCAGCAGAAATCTCCTTGGGTGGAAAGTTAACAGTGTTTAGAGACAGAGGCAGGGACAGAGGTAGACGCAAAGAGAGAGGTAGAGAGAGAGGTAGAGGCTGAGAGAGAGGTAGAGGCTGAGAGAGAGGTAGATGTGGAGAGAGAGGTAGAGGCTGAGAGAGAGGTAGATGTAGAGAGAGGTAGAGGCTAAGAGAGAGGTAGAGGCTGAGAGAGGTAGAGGTATAGAGAGAGGGAGAGGTAGAGGCTGAGAGAGAGGTAGAGGCTGAGTGAGAGGTAGAGAGATAGGTAGAGAGAGGTAGAGTCAGAGAGAGGTAGAGGCTGAGCGAGAGGTAGAGGTAGAGAGAGAGGTAGAGGCTGAGAGAGAGGTAGAGACAGAGAGAGAGGTAGAGGAAGAGGCAAAGGCAGGGGCAGAGAGAGATAGAGAGGTAGAGGCCGTGGCTGAGGCAGAAGCAGAGAGAGGTAGAGGCAGGGTCACGGGCTGAGGGGGCAGAGACTGAGACTGAGACAGAGGCCGGAGCAGCCCACAGCCTTGAGTGGCATATCTATGTCTGGGGGACAGGGACACAGACAGGGTCAGGGATAGGCATGCTGTTTATTGGGATTACCATGACAAGATAGTGGGCCCGTTTTTCATAAAGACACACGGCTTATCTCTGTAGCCCTGCTACAGGGACTATCTGATGTACAGCCAGTAAACGCCAACCAATCTGATTCAGTTCTCGTTCAAGTTATTCAGGCTCTGTCCCTAACCCCTCCCCGCCTCGCACATCATCACTTGGCGTGATAAAGGAATAATCTCTGGAATGAGGTGGGGAAATAATCACACTGTCCTCTAAGAGGGAAAGATGACTTTGGGAAATGCGCTCGGTCGGATTGCAAATGTGTCGCTTCGCCTGTGTATGTGTGCCACGGCAATCTAACTCCATACTAACACCGTAGCACAGCAGAAATGTACGTATTTTAATGTTACAGAGAACACCATGCATAGGTATTGTAGTGCATTGATTAAATACAGAGACAGAGCAATGTCTCCATAGGAGTGTGCTTGATAATTAAGTTCAAGAGCAGCAAAGCAGTAGAAGACTTTTAGCATAATTATCACTTCTCTTTATCTTGCCACAACACAAAAAGCAAAAACATTGAGTATAGTCCTATATTCAAATCAAATCAAATCGTATTTGTCACATGCGCCAAATACAACAAGTGTAGACTTTACCGTGAAATGCTTACTTACAAGCCCTTAACCAACAATGCAGTTCAAGAAATAGAGTTAAGAAAATATTTACTAAATTAACTAAAGTAAAAAAAAAAAAAAAAGTAACACAATAAAATAACAATAATGAGGCTATATACAGGGGTACATACAAGTCAATGTGCGCGGGTACAGGTTAGTCGAGGTAATTTGTACATGTAGGTAGGGGTAAAGTGACTGTACAAAGATAATAAACAACGAGTAGCAGCAGTGCAAAAACAAAACGGGGGGGGTGTCAATCTAAATAGTCCGGGTGGCCATTTGATTAATTGTTCAGTAGTCTTATGGTTTGGGGGTAGAAGCTGTTAAGGAGCCTTTTGGTCCTAGACTTGGGCCTTCCTCTGACCCCGACTAGTATAATAGGTCCTGGATGGCAGGAAGCTTGACCCCAGTGATGTACTGGGCCGTACGCACTACCCTCTGTAGCGCCTTACAGTCAGATGCCGAGCAGTTGCCATACCATTAAGATGCAACCGATCAAGACGCTCTCGATGGTGCAGCTCTCAATGGTGCAACGTTTTGAGGATCTGGGGACCTATGTCTCCTGAGTGTTTGGACCATGATAGTTTGTTGGGGATGTGGACACCAGGGACACCAGCAAACTTAATGATGGTGTTGGAGTCGCACTTGGCCACACAGTTGTGGGTGAACAGGGAGTACAGGAGGGGACTAAGCACGCACCCCTGAAGGGCCCCAGTGTTGAGGATCAGCGTGGCAGGGATTTGGGCCTGGTCTCGGAGGAGCAGTATATCCTTTGTGTCGGACTCATTAAAGAAAGAATCTTCGTCCAGTTTTTGGTCATAAGAGACGGTAGTAGCAACATTGTGAACAAAGTAAGTTACAAACAAATCGAAAAATAAATTAAAAAGCCCGTAAAACGGTAGCCATTATTTCAAAAATGACGAGTGTCTGTAAATGCATGTCAATGGATGTTTCTGGCTTCAGAGCGGTGGTGTAAAGTACTTGAGTAAAAATGATTTAAAGTACTACTTAAGTCGTTTTTTTGGGTATCTGTACTTTACTTTACTATTTATATTTTTGACAACTTTTACTTTTACTTCACTACATTCCTGAAGAAAATAATGTACATTTTACTCCATACATTTTCCCTGACACCCAAAAGTACTCATTACATTTTGAATGCTTAACAGGACAGGAAATTGGTCCAATTCACACACTTTTATCAAGAGAACATCCCTGGTCATCTCTACTTCCTCTGATCTGGCGCACTCACTAAACACAAATGCTTCATTTGTAAATTATGTGTTGGAGTGTGTCTTTGACTATCCATAAATTTAAAAACCAAGAAGCATTTTGATTGCCTAATAGAAGTAATTATTTATACTTTGACTTTGACTTTTGATACTTGAGTACATTTTCACAATTACATTTACTTTTGATACTTAAGTATATTTAAAACTAAATACTTTTAGACTTTTACTCAAGTAGTATTTTACAGGGTGACTTTCACTTTTACTTGAGTCATTTTCTATTAAGGTATCTATACTTTTACTCAACTATGACAATTGGGTACTTTTTCCACCACTGCTTCAGAGACACATCTGCTATCATAGAAACATAATCTAGAATCTAACGCTTCTATTCTATGCTGCGGAGGGCCTGTGACATGATATGGCACTAGAGAACATGAGGACAGGACAGAAGATGTCCAAGCAGCACTGGGACACATCCGGTTTCCTGTGCCTGAGGAGAGGTGGAGTTAATCATTGCAAAACTGTGATCTGTAACGAACAACCACAAAACTCTAGTTTAAAACATCAGGTTTAATGTTGGACAACTTAAGTGCTGAGGGAAAACCAACAGCATCACATTTGGGTTGAGGTCTGTAATAATACACAGAGGAAAGACAGAGTAGCTTAAGTGAAACTGAACGTGAGGAGCAGTATGCTTGTATTTCAGCCATTGCTTCACTGTCAGTAACGTTATTGTAAAGTCATGCTGGGTCTCAAAGTGGTGTGGTTAAAATGTACTCACCACCCAGATGTCTTGCCCTCCCTAATTCTCTTTAGACCTGCATCAGGCTCCATTCAGTTCAGCTGGTCCTGACAAGGGATCGGAGATGGGTCCTCCAGAATTTTAAGTTCTCCCCACATTTCCCACGACAGTGGGGAGGCAACAACAATCTCAACATGGGCAGACGTCCCGGTATCTGACCCAAATCTCTCTCCAGTCCCTCTGTGCCTTCAGCTATCGTCCATTATACAAATGAAGACAGATGTCCACACTGCTTATTTATTTATCTAGCCCTGGATTCTGAGCCTGAGATGTTCTCCTCAATAGGACTGGCTCTCAGTCTACTCTGTTTCTTTCAGTAACCTTGTGTGTCAGTGTGTGTGTGTCAGTGTGTGTGTGTGCTTGCATGCATGCGTCTGTCTGTGTGTATGTCTGTCTGCCTGTGTTTGTGTGTGTGTGTGTGTGTGTGTGTGTGTGTGTGTGTGTGTGTGTGTGTGTGTGTGTGTGTGTGTGTGTGTGTGTGTGTGTGTGTGTGTGTGTGTGTGTGTGTGTGTGTGTGTGTGTGTGTGTGTGTGTGTGTGTGTGTGTGTGTGTGTGTGCGTGATTTCATTAGACCACTTTTTTGTGTCTGGGAGTAGGAGCAGCTTGGAGGTATGGCCTCCTGAACTAGCTCAGGCAGCGGCACTAACTTCACTGAGCACCGCTGTCTCTGTGGCTGGAGCACTCTGGCTGGGCACTGGTCAACTCTAAAAGCCCAGATGGGCCAACAGTGAAGTGAACACGTGTGTAGGTTTGCATGAGGTGGAGGATCCCAAGGGTTTTATGTGCCAGACTGTGTGTGTGTGCGTGTTGTGTGTTGTCTGTGTGTGTGTGTATATTTGTGTGTGTGTGTGTGTGCGGAGGAAACTGCATTCGTATCGCAGACCTCAGTCATATTACCTGACTTAAATGGTCATGTACATTGACAGCTCCTTATCTTCCCTTGAAGAAACAAGACATTTTAGATGCCTGGGAAATGTATCAGGGTTTCCATGCGTCATTACTGGTATGTACTGTATGTGAGCTGGAAAAACTAGTATGTTTGGGCGGGTGACAGTAAGAACAGAATATGGACAGAGACACTATCATATCATCATAATCTGAAAAATGTGTATAGGTCTGTGTCAACTTTCCCACCGTGATCAGAATGAGCATTAGGGAGAGGAGACAAGTTATGAGATGAGTGACATAACATATAAGCTGTCTGTTGACCGTGCTTTTCCACACCAGGGTTGGGTATGAGTCACTTTCTTGTTACTTAACATTGTAATGTGTCCTCTCTTCGCTTTATGAAACACATGGGTTCCCACAAGTTTTCCCTCTGTAAACCTTAGCTGGTGAGAGCAGGGTCATGTACATTAGGCACCAAACAGAAGAAACCGGACTGAAACAGGCTGGGATTATCTGGACTTGTCCAACAAGAAACACTTATTTTCGTTTTTTAAAACACAAAAGGGTTTAAAACACTTTACTAATGAATACAACCTAGCTAAGGGCTAAAGGCTAACCCGCTGAGTCATAGACACAACACTGTCTGGGTTCCCTCACTGCAGCTCCTCTAGCCTTCTCTGTCATGTTGTATACATGTACTACACAGATACATCCAGTTAGGGGATGGCCACAACATTCAAATAAGAAAGCAAACTACACATGTCAAAGACTGTGACCGAGTTGACCACATGCTCGACTCCGATATTGGTCTGTCACGTATTAAAAAGAAAAAAAGAAAAGAAGAATCAGAAATGAGGAAGGGTTTCGGTCAGAGTGCAGCTGCTTTCATTTCCCTCTAACTGCATATGGGGTGTCTGCTGCCTGAGGGTGTGTGTGTGTGTGTGTGTGTGTGTGTGTGTGTGTGTGTGTGTGTGTGTGTGTGTGTGTGTGTGTGTGTGTGTGTGTGTGTGTTGTATATACAGTGCTTTGAACCTGAGCCATATCATCCAGGCAGTTAAAGATGTATTTCCGGGCCTCCTTAGACTTGATCACCGTTTCTCCCTCATGGTCCTCGGGTGTCTGTGGAGAGAAGACAAGAAGCAGATGCTCCATTCAGTTCTTATCAGAGTTCCTCTAGTCTCTGAAAATATTTACATTTCCCTCATTACAGATTCATGTTAACCAGCAGTAGGAGTGAGCTAGCTAGCAGGACTGAGCTAGCCCTTTAAGCAACCCTGGGGTAACACACAAACACTAATCAAACAGCCATGTCTGGGGATCAGGGCTGGCGTGGTGGATTACACACACATCTGTGCTCACATACACACAAACGTGCGCAAGGACACACACACACACAGGCAGGGACACACCAATGTACGCATGGAAACACACAAATACACATACACACCCACAATAATCTTACAGACCTATTAGCAGAGGAAAAGTCTCTGACAAAACACACTGTAGTATTACAGTATCATAATGTTCACGGTTGTTGTCAAATGGAAAAACACGGCAAGCCAAGATCGAAGTGAAGCTTAGCAATCACTCTGACAGACCTATCCTTGTGTCTGACTCAGTGAAGGGGAAAAAGTTGTTGGTTGCTAGCAATTCAATTTTCCACATGCCAACAACCATGGAAAAAGATGCAGTTGCAGCCGTGTTATAATATACAAAGTAATAACTTGTCTGTGACAGGCTCTTGTATAACTTGAGAGCACACACGCACACACACACACACACATACACGTACACACATACACACACACACACACAAACACACTTTAAAACAGACAGGTTGTTATCATCCAAAGGAGCACGCTACATTATTGGATTTCAATGTGGTATTGTTGTGCGTAATTTTGTATGGATAAGAACTAAAACATGTGTCCTAAACGGTACCCTATTCTAGGGCTTCACAATTAACGACATTTTAATTGAAATTGCAATATTGACGTGCAATATCCACATCGCAAGAGACTGCAAAAAAAAAATACGCCATTAATGTAACATTGAAATGTAATAAGGGTCCCCTGGGAAACTCTGATTATTTGCCAACATCGTGCACCCCTACCCTATTCCCTACATAGTGCACTACCTTTGAACAGGGTCTGGCCAAAAGTAGTGCACTTTCTAGGCACTAAGGTGCCATTTAAGACACACTTGTGTTGAGACCTGATCAATCTTGGAAGAGAACATCACTAAGTGCAGTGGAGCGATGAATATAGCTGTATCCAGCTGAGATATTGGTATTGTGGAGTCAGGATGTGCAATAAAAAACTATGCCTGCAGATCCACCACGACACAAGAAAGTTTACCCAGTTAATGAGGAAAAAACAGGCCAGCTCCACTGAGTCCCTGCATAGAGGTGTGTGTGTGTGTGTGTGTGTGTGTGTGTGTGTGTATGCACGCGCGTGCATGTGTGCACGTGTGAAGAGACACCCCCCTGAGCTGGATTCATCAGACCCAGTTCCAGTTACCAAATCCTCTCACACAAATCCATGTAGCTGTCATTAGGCTTTCACTTTGTTTCGAGCCAGCGTTGTCTGTCCTGTGAATGCCTCACAATGGGCTTCTATAGTTGTACAGTATCGACTCATCTGGAACAACGCTCTGTGAAACCTAACTGCTCTTTTGATCTATATGGAAAGTTTTGGTGCAACAAAAGGGCAATCATAATTAGTATTTCTCAAGTGTGTGTGTTTCTGTGTGTGTGTGTGTGTGTGTGTTAGAGGCCTACCTTCAGCCTCCACAGGGGGTAATTGGTGGAGTCTGTGTCTCTGTTGAAGAATCTGGTAGTCTTAGTCCCTGCACTCAGGAGGTACTCCGCAGGCAGCCCTTGTGTCTGAGAGATGTACCGGATCTACAGGAGGACAGATATCAAATAACACATCAACTATGCATTCAGAGTTTCACACAATCTGCCAAACAGCATTAAAATGCAGACATGCAAAATAAGGCACGCTTAATTGGATATTGTTTTGCCCTTTTGAGGCAAATTGATTTAACTGAAAATCTTAGTGAGAGTTAGAAAATCCTTGCTGGCAGAAATCATTGGGGTGATTATGCTATAATAATCATAACTCCTCAATATGTTCACTACAGAGGGAATATGCCTAGACCCATACTGATGCAGTATCATCCATTATTAATACAAATGACAGTGTGTAATAAGGTTGTGTTATGCATTAGATGTGACACATTTTCACAGCAGGGTCAACCTGGTGAGGTCATGTGGTCAGGAAAAACTCTGCCCTAACTGTGATTTATTACTGGCTATGAGTTTTCACCGACCAGATGACCTACCCAAGAAAAACACCTGGACAGATCTGATGTCAGGCAGTATCAGATGCTGCCTGGGTTCCTGTGTGTACTGTGTATGGATAGTCCTGTTATGTGAGTGATAGGAATGAGGCCTGTGTGTGAGTGCGTGTGTGTATGCATGCGTCTCTGTTTGTGTGTGTGCATCTGTGTGTGTGTGGTGTCTCGTCTCCTCCGACAGACAGGCAGCTCCTGATCCCTCTGCAACCTCTCTGTTTATCCCAGCAGATGCCACTGAGCCACTCGCCCCAATTAGCAGCGCTCTGGTGCTCCAGAGCAACACATCTCTCTGTTCCGCTCATCTCTCTCTCTTTCTGTTACTCTCTTCTCTCTCTCTTTCTGTTCCTCCTTTTCTCTCTCTATCTCTCTCTCCCTCTCTTTCCCCCATCTCTCGCTCTCTCTCTATCTCTCTTTTCACTTTAACAAACTCAGATTAGGCTCTATGGGAAAGCCTTGGGCGAGTGTTGTTCCATCTCTCAGAACAAATCAAGCTGTTTTTTTTCAACCGTGCTGAAGCATATCTAAGAGCAACTCTAATTTGCAAAGCTCTCAAATTGATGCTCTCCCATCATCCCTGACTTCTAACTTACACTAAATTGTGACACTGACTTCTAGCAATATCTTAGGACTGGTCCTGAAGTGGACTAGTGACTCTTATTTACCTTTCATACTAAGCCGTTTTTCCGCCAACTTTACCATACTGCCAACTTTTTCCACCTTTTCCTTATAAGAAAGGTATTGCCGCTATCAACGTTTATTTTCACCTATCGACCTAGTAATCATTTCGGTAAAGTTCTGCCTACGGCTTAGTATGAAACGTAGCGGTAATGCTGAGGCGGGATTGGCACACACTACACTCTTAAACTCTTGATGGTTGCTAGGCAGAACCAGTTAACCATTGTCTTGCCAGTTCTAAACTTTGCGAGGCATGTCACTTCATGTCACAGCCAACCACTAAGCATGTACTGTTTTCTGAACCACAACTTGATGGATCCATAAAGAATTACTGTGGGAATAAATATCACTGAATTACAAAAATATTGGAATAAAGTAGGCTAACGCAATTGAATGCATGTATCAAAATGTTGCTTACTGAAACTCTTAAAGTCATCCAATCTATGTAATACAGTACATTTTAAGCAATAGCCTGCCCGCGTGTGGTCAACTAGATGATAATTTCAGCACCGTTTTGATTGGGACAGCACCATCGCACGGCTTTCAGACAATCAATGTCAGATTTTTGTTTTGGTTAGGCTGGGGAAACGTTAGCTACGTTGAGGTGAGTGCTGCTCATGATCATCTTGTCTGGTTGGCTCATTTAGCCAGCATGTTATGGAGTTTAACAAGTGGATTATTTACATTTTATTAGTCTTATAATGTTTCTTATGACCTGTCTAAACAAATTAATAATGGATTTCTTTTTGATGGTGTATACTCAATGGATTTATTAAAATAGACGCCCACCCACATCTGCACACCACTACTACCACTCATCACCAGTGTGCCGGCATGCAGGAGATATAAAAAGCATTTTGGCAAGAATGTGGTAAAAATGGGCCTGTTTGTAAGGGGATCATTTAAACATTTCCAAATTCTTTCTACAGGCAAAAAAGCAGTAATAACTCTTAGTTCGCCACTGTTGCAAAACGCACACCTTGATTGATTGAAATGGTTGAACTCTTTTACATTTCCTGTTTATTGTAGCATTCAGAAACAACTTCTTCTAGCTCTTGTCTTGGATGCTTTCTCTCATTTAGGTATCACTCATTATCTTTCAGGTTGTCACCCCCCATGAGCAGACCCTCAGACCTACCTGGTCGTACTCGGAGGCCCCTGGGTAGAGGGGCCAGCCTAGGAAGAGCTCAGCGATGACACAGCCCAGGGACCACATGTCGATGGCCTCACAGAAGGGCAGGCCCAGGATGATCTCCGGAGCTCTGAGGAGAGAGAGGGAGGGAGAGAGAGAGACAGCATGGTTAGATACAGGCCAGAGTATTTCTGTAAGGTAAGCAATGGTACAAGAAGGGGCATCTGTATGAGCTATGGAACTGACCGCACATAGTATCTAACCTGGAAAAGACTATGACAGAGATTCAAACAAATGCAGATAAACGACCTGTGCACTACGATTTACTTTTCTGCTTGAGCTAACTTGGCGTTTACAGCGAACTTGTAAACGCTGGGGAAATATCTTTTAAAAGTCTATTGCTGTGTGCAGGTTGTTAATCTGCGTTGGATTAAATCCCGGCCCGTGTCATAACAAAATGTGTTGATGTAACACAAACTTTAATGAAAGATCTCATCTGGGAGAAGCAAACAAATGAGTGACATTCATTTTCTTCAGTGTTAGGAGCAGCAGCTAACACTCCCAAGACATCAGCAAACTGGGCCTCTATTCAAAACATTCCCAAAACAAACTTAATTAGATTACATTGCCAGCAGCAGTCTTAACGTCCCGCCCAAGATAAACTAATCAATCAGTAGGTCATTCCCTGATTTGTTATCTTACACTGATCTCAGCTCTCTGCCTTTAATGCAAACACCTCACTTGTTTAGAGAAGCTTTGAGAAAAGTTGAAGGACTTTGTTTTCTTTGATTCTCCTTCATATGGCACTGGCAGTCACGCTGTTGATTTTAGTGCTAACCATGGGGGTGGCGAAGCTAATTGATTGATAGCCGTGCAAGAGAAAATCGGGATGCCCAAACCCTGGGGAGTCTGGGTTCTGGGATAAAATATGGGGGAGGGGAGAGTGGGAGGGTAATCTAGGGAAGAAGATGGGGCTTGGTTACAGTGGCCCTATGTGGAATCAATTATACCGCCATGAAAAATAAAACCAAACATATATATCCACAGAGCCAGAGCAACCCTCGTCCGACTCCGGGCCGTTTGCAAAGGCAAGTTAAAAACCCCAGAGCCCGGTTACCAGGTTCCTAGACTCCTGGGCCTTTACAAAACACAGGGGCCAAGTGGCCACTTCACGAGTGCCACCGATAAATAACTGGGTCTGAGTGAGCACTGAACAGGAAGAAAATCACTGTCTCGGTTATACGAATGCCAGGACTGACAAACTATTTAGAAAATGATCCCTTTTACTGTGGACTCACCATGAGCTCTGTTACACTAGAGTAGTTAGATTACAATGCAGTCCACTGAGCTGAAGACTCTGATAAGCATTTCAATTACTACGCAGACTGCCTCGGTCCCCAATGAGGGAAACTCACTGCGACCTCACACACAAACACACACACATGCGCCTACATGTACACACGCACGCGCGCGCGCACACACATAAATACACAGACTAGAGACGCACTACTTCATCATTAAACATTATCAGTGATACATTTTAATGGCGTGGCAAGAATTCTCTGAGCTTTAGGCTGATCCTCGCCGAGTTCCTGGCGTTCCCTGCCTGTGGTGGTCATGACAACGGGGCGAGAGGAGAGGAGAGGAGGAGCGCAGGCTCCAAGGCAGGCTGGGAGAGAGACAGAGAAGTAACTCCTTGCCGGGAGCCTGCTGGACAGGCCCGGACAACAGATAACGTGGATAAGAGCAGGGCTCTATGGGAGGGAGTGGCAGTGGAGGGAATCTGATCACATTTGCCACATGGGACTCAGACTTATCTTCTCGGACCTTCCTCACTTGTCTGGAGAGCAGTAGCTGGAGAGCAGTAGCCTCTCCAGTGAACCTAAATACACAGGGTGGTTATTGGGGTCTTGGGGGCAGCGGTGGAACACACCACAACAACACATCCCGACTACACACCAAGACAACACACCACGACAACGCACCACGACAACGCACCAAGACAACGCACCATGACAATGCATCACGACAACGCACCCCGACAACGCACCACGACAACGCACCAAGACTACACACCACGACAACACACCACGACAACACAACACGACAACACACCACGACAACACACCAAGAAAACACACCAAGGCAACACACCACGACAACATACCAAGACAACACACCACGACAACACACCAAGACAACACACCA
>QNTS01008172.1:23415-45459 GCA_003317085.1 Hucho hucho | reverse complement strand
GGGTAAGTGGGGAGGAGTGGGGAGGAGGGAAGGAGAGGCGAGAGACAGCAACCGACAAAGCTGACTCGCGCTATAGTAGACTAATAGCTGCCATAGCTAGGTTATTTATCATCCAATATGATTGCGTAGTACCTGTCTTGACTGAATCAAACCGGGAGAAGCTAGTTAATAACTAGCTAGCTAGCTAGGCTAATTGAAGCTGCATGCGTTTTCCCGTCCTACAGCTACAAATATCAACAATTATTAGATACTTCAGGATTTTGGTAATGAAGCCCTTTATCTACTTCTCCAGAGTCAGATGAACTGGATACCATGTTTTTGTCTCTGCATGAAGTTTAAAGGAAGTTGCTTAATAGCTTTAGCGCAATTGCTAACTAGCGTTAGCGCAATGACTGGACGTCTATGGTATCTGCTAGCATGCTAGTTTGCAATGGCACGTGAAACTACAGTGCCTTCAGAAAGCTATCACACCCCTTGACTTGTTCCACTTTTTTGTTGTGTTTTAACCTGATTTTTCTATAAGTACCTAATTTCTGTACCCCACACAGACAATTATCTGTAAGGACCCTCAGCCAAGCAGTGAATTTCAAACACAGATTCAACCACAAAGACCATGGATGTTTTCCAATGCCTCCCAAAGAAGGGCACGTATTGGTAAATGTGTAAAAATTATAAAAGCAGACATGTAATATCCCTTTGAACATGGTTATTCATTACACTTTGGATGGTGTATCAATAAACCCAGTCACTACAAATATACAGGTGCCCTTACTAACTCAGTTGCCGGAGAGGAAGGAAACCACTCAGGGATTTCACCATGAGACCAACAGTTACAGAGTTTAATTCCTGTGATCGGAGAACACTGAGGGTGGATCAACAACATTGTAGTTACTCCACAATACCAACCTAATTGACAGAGTGAAAAGAAGGAAGCCTGTACAGAATAAAAATATTCCAAAACATGTGTTCTGTTTGCAAAAAGGCATTAAAGCAATACTGCAAAAAATGTGGCAAAGCGATTCACTTTTTGTCTTGAATACAGTGTTATATTTGGGGCAAATCCAATACAACACATTACTGAGTACCACTCTCCAAATTTTAAAGCATTGTGGTGACTGAATCCTGTTATGGGTATGCTTGTAATCATTAAGGACTGGGGAGTTTTTCAGGATAAAAAATAAACGGAATGGAGCAAAGTCCTAGAGAAAAACCTGGTTCAGGCTGCTTGCCACCAGACACTTGCATATTAATTCACCTTTCAGCAGGACAGTAAACCTAAAACACAAGGACAAATCTACACTGGAGTTGCTTACCCAGAAGACAGTGAATGTTTCTCAGTGGCCGAGGTACAGGTTTGACATAAATTTACTTGAAAATCTATGGCAAGACCTGAAAATGGTTGTCTAGATTTAAAGCAACTGAGGAATCATTGTGTGATACCAATAAGAAAGGCAAAATCTGACTGTTATGTAACTGCTCTTTTGGATTGTATTTTTTATTGAACCTTGAACCTCTAGGCAACTCAGTTAAGAACAAATTCTTATTGACAATGACTGCCTACACCGGTCAAACTCGGATGACGCTGTGCCAATTGTGCGCCACCCTATGGGATGCCCAATTATGGCCGGTTGTGATATAGTCTGGATTCAGTTGTCTGTAGTGACTCCTCTAGCACTGAGATGCAGTGTCTTAGACCACTGCGCCACTTGGGAGCCCGGCTTGTAATGGTAATGGAATCCCGGCTAAATTCAGGAAAACTGTCAGAGAAACCTGAAAATTGCTCTGCAGCGACACTCCTCATCCAACCTGGCAGAGCTTGAGAGGATCTGCAGAGAAGAATGGGATAAACTCCCCAAATACAGGTGTGCCAAGCTTGTAGCGTCATACCCTCATACTTGAGGCTGTAATCGCTGTCAAAGGTGCTTCAACAAAGTACTAAGGAAAGGGTCTGAATACTTATGGAAATAAGGTATTTCTGATTTTTATTTTAATACTTTTGCTAACATTTCCAAAAACCTGTTTTTGTTTTGCCATTATGGGGTATTGTGTGTAGATTGTGGAGGAATAAAATGCATTTGATCCATTTTAGAATAAGGCTGTAACGTAACAAAATGTGGAAAAAGTCAAGGTGTCTGAATGCTTTCTGAATGCACTGCATTATTTATCAAAATGCAGCTGCTACTAATCTTAAACCTTTAGATGTTATCTACATTCTTAGAAAAATGGATTCCGAAAGGGTTCTTCGGCTTACCCCATAGGAGAACCCTTTTTGGTTCCAAGTAAAACTCATTTTGGTTCCATGTAGAACCCTCTGTGTAAAGGGTGCTACATGGAACTCAAAAGTGTTCTACCTGGAACCAAAAAGGGTTCTTTAAAGGGTTTTCCTATGGGGACAGCCAAAGAACCCTTTTAGGTTCTAGATAGCACCTTGTTTTTCTAAAAGTGTAATGTGTCCTTCGTTTTGTTACAGGTGACTGTTTTGATACTCATCACTGCATCCTGTATCAAAAGGTTGGCTGGACTTCGCTGAAGACCCGTAGATCTCTACATTACTCCCTTTTTGCTTACAAGGCCCTACTTCATAAACTTCCGTCTTATCTAACTTTGCTGTTAGTATAGACACCTGAGTTGCCTAACCCTGTTCACAGGATTAGTTAACTCTTGAGGTTCCTAGGGTCTCCACCGAGCTAGGTAAATCTGCTTTAAGTTTTAAAGCACCATAATGGTGGAAATAAATTCTAAATGAATAAATAATATAAATATTTCATCTTGATGTTCTGGTGCCGTTAGGGCAATTTTAAAGTATTGATTTTAATTCCATAGACGTTATATTTTCTACCAAGATTGCAAAACAATTAGTATGTCGATGTAGTGCCCATCGGTTTGAATGTTTCAACCTTGAATAGAGCTCGCCAGCTTGTAGTCCTAAGAAACGGAAATGAGTTACCTCTGGTTCATTCAGCCATTCCTATGGGGGAAAATAACGGGTAAAGAATGGGGTTTTGGGATGAATGCTACAAATAAGGTCTGAGGTTAACACAGCTTTTGGAGAGGGTTCTACATTTAGTTCTATGAGATAATATCAGTCAGTTAACGGTCACCATCATGAATTATAAACTGTTCAACATTCACAAAAAGGGACATTAGCTGACTGCTAGTATCTCATAGAACAAAACATATAAGATCTACTAAGCCTGTGTTTACCACACACTTTCTTTTCGCCGTTTATCCAAAACCCCTAAAGAAAAATAAGAAATTCCACATAGACCAACGAGCCATGCCAGAGATACAGTAATGCAGTACAGTAATAGACCACTAGATGGAGGACTTGGTATGTCATCTGTGGACATGTGACCAGACCAAGGGGCAACGTTAAAGAACGTTCAGATAGAAATATACTATGTAGTAAAAAACATGCCTCTCTGACGTGTAGAATAAGGAATCATGTCTGCTTTATTGATATCATTTCTATCTGCAACGTTCAACCATGTTTGGCCCAAGGCTCTTTCTCAATTGTCTCCTCTCCTTGTCTCCTTCCTACATCTGAACTGATTGGCTTCACAGGTGAAAACAATATGGTGGAAGGAAGGTCATCATTAGGCTGGCTTAGCTTTCACCTGGTCACCTCTTTCAGATCAGTGAAGGAGAGGAAAGATGAAGAGAGGACAGATTTTTAGATGACTGAGAAAGAGCCCAAGTGTGTGGAGTTAGTGAAGGGTATGGAGTTAGTGAAGTGTGTGGAGTTAGTGAAGTGTGTGGAGTTAGTGAAGTGTGTGGAGTTAGTGAAGGGTATGGAGTTAGTGAAGGGTATGGAGTTAGTGAAGTGTGTGGAGTTAGTGAAGTGTGTGGAGTTAGTGAAGTGTGTGGAGTTAGTGAAGTGTTGTTGAGTTATCTGAATCAGTTGTGTTATTACTCCGCTGGGCTGAAAAAAGCCTGTACAGGCTGCAGCTCTTTTGGGAGTACTGAGTACTGATGTAGCACATGGGGGAGTGTGAAACTTACTCCTCAGCCTGAAGGGTCCCCACCTGTGCCAGTAAATAGCTAGCTTTTCACGTGATGCTGACTGGTAAGATGCTTCAGGGGGTCCGTCACGTGTGCTAGCAAGGCAGAGGTCCTGAGTTTGAGCCAGGTATTGGCCGAATCGGGAGGAAGTGGAACTCACTTAGCAGGCAGCGTGATGTCCTTTACACTGACATAGGTTGTAATGCATGGTCACTGAGCATTCACACAAAATGGATGTATATGTTTATACATGAATCTTATGCATTCTTTGTCACAAGTACGTGCGCCAAACTTCTGCAAACATGCTCAAACATGCAGGACAACAACAATAGCTTATGATCCTTATGATGTGTGTGTGTGTGTGTCTTTAGATGGGGGGGGGTGTTTAGTGTAGTGTAATTCTTGTAGGGGAGGCCAATGGGAGAGAGTTTCAGAAGAGTAAAATGTGAAGGGAATTTAAAAAGTAGCATTTATTAAGTGCTGACAGCTCCTGACAAACTTCTCTCTCTCTCTCTACTGGCATGGGAAACGTGTTTACATTGCCAAAGCAAGTGAAATGGATAAACAAATGTGAAATAAACAATAAAAAGGGAACTGTAAATATTACAGTCACACAAGATCCAAATTAATAAAGACATTTCTAATGTCATATTATGTCTATATACAGTGTTGTAGCGATGTGCAAATAGTTAAAGTACAAAAGGGAGTCCCATAGGGCGCCACACAATTGGGCCTGTGTCGTCCGGGTTTGGCCGGTGTAGGCCGTCATTGTAAATAAGAATTTGTTCTTAACTGACTTGCCTAGTTAAATAAAGGTTAAACGTTAAAAAAAATATACCATTTCCCTGCTGTAATGGCACACTGGTATTTCACCCAATAGATACGGGAGTTTCTCAAAATTGGATTTGTTTTCGAGTTCTTTGTGGGTCTGTGTCTCTAACATGGTCATAATTTTGGCAGGACTCTCTCTCTCTTTAACCTCTCGCTTTCACACACTATCTCTCTCTCCCATTGTCTCTGTCACGACTTCAGCTGAAGTTGGTCCCTCTCCTTTTTCGGGCATCTACCGGCGGTCGACGTCACCGGAGTTCTAGCCACCACCGATCCATTTCTCAGTTTCTGTTTGTCTTGTCATTATTCACACCCGGTCATCATTACCCTAATTACATGTGTTATTTATCCTCTGTTCCCCCCATCAGGGTTGTCCGTGATTGTTTCATGTTTGTGGCTCGGTGTGTGAGCAGCTATATTCTACGTTCGTAGATTAATTGTGCCTTATTAAAGTAAGGAGTGTGTAACTGGTCTCCTGCGTTTGTTTCCGACAAGACCTTCTGTAGAGCCACTACAGAATCGCGGACCTAAAGAAATGGAAGCAGCAGGAGAAAACAGCCCTCCGAGTCAGATGGAGGAGCGTGTCAGTGAGCACGCAATGACGATCCAAAGTCTCGGCTCAGCAATGGATCGCGTGCTGCATAGCCTGGAGCGTTTGGAGAGAGGAGGACTGCAAGCACCCCTACCTTCATCACCACCTACCCAACTACTGGCCCCTCTTCCATCTGGTCCCAGTGGGATTCGTCTCTCTCTCCCCCGAGGGAGTATGATGGTACGGCTGCCGGGTGCCAGGGGTTCTTGCTCCAGCTGGAGCTCTACCTGGCAACCGTTCATGGACGAGAGAGTGTTTCCGCCCTCGTCTCCTGTTTGTCCGGGAGAGCTTTGGAGTGGGCCAACGCCGTATGGGGAGAGGAGGACACGGCGTTGGATCACTATAAGGAGTTTACTCGCCGTTTCCGGGCGGTTTTCGACCATCCACCGGAGGGGAGAGCGGCGGGTGAACGCCTCTTCCACCTAAGACAGGGGACGAGGAGCGCACCGGATTTTGCCCTGGAATTCCGTACCTTGGCCGCAGGCGCAGGATGGAATGAGCGGGCCCTGATCGACCATTTCCGGTGCAGTCTGCGGGAGGACGTCCGTCGGGAGCTGGCCTGCAGGGATAATACACTCACTCTGGACCAACTGGTGGACATGACCATTCGTTTGGATAACCTGCTGGCTACCCGCGGACGTCCAGATCAGGGCCTGCCGATTCCATCCTCCAGCGTCTCCGCTCCGATCCCAATGGAGCTAGGAGGTACTGCGCTAAGGGGGACCGGAGGAGGAGCCACTCCCTGCACCAGCTGTGGCCACAGAGGACACACTGCTGGTCGGTGTTGTTTTTTTTTTCCAGGGAGTCGAGGAGGCTTTGTGTTGACAGAGTTTAATGAGTGTTCCCCGCATTCCCAGCATAAGGCGCTAGTAGATTCAGGCGCAGCTGGGAATTTTATAGACCGTACCTTTGCACTTAGTTTAGGGATTCCCATTGTGTCTCTTGATGTTCATTTCCCTGTGCATGCCTTAGACAGTCAACCATTGGGGTCAGGGCTGATTAAGGAGGCCACAGCTCCAATAAGTATGGTGACTCAGGGGAATCATAAGGAGCGTATCAGTTTTTTCCTTATTGATTCTCCTGGTTTCCCTGTGGTGCTGGGCATACCCTGGTTGGCCTATCATGACCCCAATATTTCGTGGCAACAGAGGGCTCTCAAGGGGTGGTCACGAGGGTGCTCGGGCAGGTGTGTAGGTGTTTCCATCGGTGCGACTACGGTGGAAAGTCCAGACCAGGTCTCCACCATGCACATCCCCTCAGAATATGCCGATTTGGCTCTCGTCTTCAGTAAGAAGAGGGCGACGCTATTACCACCTCATCGACGAGGGGATTGTGCAATAAATCTCCTGGTAGACTCTGCAATTCCCAAGAGTCATGTGTATCCTCTGTCACAGGAGGAGACGGCAGCTATGGAGACATATGTGGCCGAATCTCTGCGACAGGGATACATTCGGCCCTCCATTTCACCTGCCTCCTCGAGTTTATTTTTTGTGAAGAAGAAGGATGGAGGTTTGCGCCCGTGTATTGACTATAGAGGTATCAATCAGATCACTGTGAGGTACAGCTACCCGCTGCCTCTCATAGCCAGTGCTATCGAGTCAATACACAGGGCACGCTTTTTCACGAAACTGGATCTCAGGAGCGCTTACAATCTGGTGCGTATCCGGGATGGAGACGAGTGGAAGACAGCATTTAGTACTACCTCAGGACACTATGAGTATCTCGTCATGCCATACGGGTTGAAGAATGCTCCATCAGTCTTCCAATCCTTTGTAGACGGGATTCTCAGGGACCTGCATGGGCAGGGTGTAGTGGTGTATATCGATGACATATTGATATACTCCGCTACACGCGCCGAGCATGTGTCTCTGGTGCGCAGGGTGCTTGGGCGACTGTTGGAGCATGACCTGTACGTCAAGGCTGAGATGTGTCTGTTCTTCCAATCGTCCATCTCGTTCCTAGGATATCGCATTTCCACATCCGGGGTGGAGATGGAGAGTGACCGCATTTCAGCCGTGCGTAATTGGCCGACTCCAACCACGGTAAAGGAGGTGCAGCGGTTTTTAGTGTTTGCCAACTACTACCGGAGGTTTATCCGGGGCTTTGGGCAGGTAGCGGCTCCCATTACCTCACTGCTGAAGGGGGGCCCGGTGAGACTGCGTTGGTCAGCTGAGGCGGAAAGGTCTTTTGGTCGCCTGAAGGATCTGTTTACCTCGGCCCCCATGCTGGCTCATCCGGATCCCTCTCTGGCATTCATAGTTGAGGTGGACGCGTCCGAGGCTGGGATAGGAGCTGTGCTGTCGCAGCGCTCGGGTACGCCACCAAAACTCCGTCCCTGTGCTTTTTTTTCTAAGCAGTTCAGCCCGGCGGAGCGAAACTATGATGTGGGGGACAGGGAGTTGTTGGCGGTCGTGAGGGCTCTGAAGGCGTGGAGGCATTGGCTTGAGGGGGCTAACTGGTCTCCTGCGTTTGTTTCCGACAAGACCTGCTGTAGAGCCACTACAGTCTCTTTAACCTCGCTCTCTCTCTCTCTCCCTCTCTCTCTCTCTCTCTCTCTCTCTCTCTCACACACACTCTCTCGCTCTCTCTCTCTTTCATGGTTTGTGAAACTTAAAAAATACAAAGTTGCAACACAAGCGATATTCGTTATTTTCCATTGGTCATTCAAATATGTTAGCCAGCTAGGGTTATCCAGACATGCTGCTAGCCTAGTCTAAGGTTATGAAATTCCGCAAAATTTCCCAGATCTCACAGATTTTTCACAGATTTCTTCCTTATTCCTCACTCATACCAGCCAGGATTTCTTCAAAACCAAGGAATCTTTGGAAGGTTAGCGGACTTTGCAACCCTAAGCCTGACTAAACCAGAATGAATGCTGGACTCCATGTAAGATCAGAACAAGGCTATACTTCTCCTAATGGTTAGAAGAATTACAGCTTTCAGTCTGAGTTTTCATCTATATTCTTTGTAGCTGTCTATTTACCACCACAAAATGATGCTGGCACTAAGACCGCAATCAACAAGCTGTATAAGGCCAAAAGCAAACAAGAAAATGCTTATCCAGAGGCTGCGCTCCTAGTGACCAGGGACTTCAATGCAGGAAAACTTAAATCTGTTTTACCTCATTTCTACCAGCATGTCATGTGCAAATAGAAGAAAAAAATAACTATAGACCACCTTTATTCCACACACAGAGATGAGTACAAAGCTCTCCCTCACCTTCAACTTTGCAAATCTGACCATACTTCAATCGTTCTGATTCATGCCTACAAGCAAAAACTCAAACAGGAAGTACTACATCAGTCACCGGCTTAATTAATAAGTGCATCGATGTTGTCGTCCCCACAGTTGACCGTGCGTACATATTCCAACCAGAAGCCATGGATTAAAGGCAACATCCACACTGAGCAATAGGCTAGAGCTGCCACTTTAAAGGAGTGGGACACTAAACCGGCCGCTTACAAGAGAGAGAATACAGTAGATGGCATCCGTCTAACTTGTGATTTATGACCCCTTGATGGGTCCCGGAGTTACGCCCATATATGTACATCCTGTCCGGAAGTTCCCACGGTAGGGGGAGGGTGTTTATGGCCCTATAGGTACATATGTTCCTTTGAAGTGAAACCTTTGTAGTTTATGGCCCTATAGGTAAATCTGTTCCTTTGAAGTGAAGCCTTTGTTTACATTAAAGCTGTCAAGGTGATTGAAGTGACCTCTTTGAACTGGGGAATGTGTTTGAACATTTCAAAGAGTATGCCGCCCCGGCGGAAGTTCTCATGGTATCGAGGGAGTGTTTATGTAACCAGACATCTGTACCTTTGAAGTAAAGGCGGTGTTTACATTAAAGCTAGGGTCACGTGGTTATGCCCATATATGTACATCCTATTCTTCCGTTCTCACGGTAGGGGGGAGGGTGTTTATTTAACCAGATAGTGCATTAGTTTAGGGTAAAGCCTGTGTTTACATTAAGGTGATTGTTGTATATGAAACAGTAATTGTCCGGGATATTGGGCCGCCGCAGTTAAAGTAAAATCTGTCAACACTACGAGCGACCTCAGAGATAAACCCCAGAACACTAAAGAAATTTAAATAAACCCAGAACACTAAAGAAATGAGAGAATGGCTTAAGATACGGCTTGCGCTATGCCAGATCAAACAGGGCCTAAGTGGGACAACCCTGCCTGGGTACGCACTGGAAGAGGAAGTCTGCGGGTGAGATGATTTGAAAGCTATAAGAATCTCTTCAGTGGCGTATAGTCCCGACTCCAAAGTGACAATTTTAGGTTGTGCCAAATTCAGTAGTTCCAATGCAACCAAATCAGTTAGTTCGCATGTATTTTCAAAAGCCTGCACGGAGGTCAACTATTTTGTGCCAATCTTTAGCTTTAGGTGGGGGGATTTTCACATTTCTGGACATGATGAAACAAGTGGAAAATCGTTTCCAACATGGTGAATAGTTACGCCGATGGGCTCTTCTATCCTCAAGACAGAGCCAGGGGCTGAAGGCAACACGTTTGATCTATCCAGGCAAAGAAAACATACGGAACCTGGAATGAGTAGGATATGATGCGGGGAAGAGACATTGTCTGAACCGGTCACAGCTTTAAGATGGTGATTTAGAGACTGATGGCTGTGTTGGTTGACCATAGAGCCGCCCCAGCGGTCTTTATCTGTAAGAAAGGAACAGTTCAATAAAATCAGTTCAATAAAAACATGTAACGGGTACGCATTTCGGTACTAAAGATTTAAAAAATGCAATTTACATTGAAAGGAATATCAAGCTCTCTCTGTCTCAACACAAAAGATGGGGTGTGTGTGCGGGTGTGTGTGTGTGCGGGCGTGTGTGTGTGTTTGAAACAATACGAGCACGGTTTTCCACTCACCTAGAGAATCATGAAAATAATCAAAATGCCTTATTTTATATGAATACAATCTTTCCTAAAACAGACAATTATAAATATAAAAATGTAAAGGGTATTAAAGTGTAGTACTGTACGGTAATAATACATATATATATATGTTGTATAACATTTTTTGTGTATAAAAAACATTCTGGCATGGTTAAATATTGCATAGTAAAATAGTTTAAATAATTATAACAATCTGTCTTTTCTCTCTCTTGGTATCTGTCTGTCTCTGTGTCTCAACACAAGAGAAAGTGTTCTGGGAAGATGGGCGTGTGCGTGCATGTGTGTGTGTGCGGGCGTGTATGTGTTTCAAAACAATGGGGTTTTCGGGGGTGTCTATGTGTGTGTGTGTCTCGACAATTGTGCTTGAAACAATGCAAAATTAGGAGTCATACGCACATAAGCCTCTCAAAACAAGACGTTTTTCCAGAACCTCTCATTTACCTTCAAAGAGGGTGCAATATCCTGCTCTCTCTCTCTCTCTCTCTCTCTCTCTCTCTCTCTCTCTCTCTCTCTCTCTCTCTCTCTCTCTCTCTGTCTAGATATCTGTCTGTCTCAGAGAAAGGCTTCAAGGAAAGAGGTGTGTGTGTGTCTCAGCAATTGTCTTTCAAAACAATGTTTTTTTCGGGGGGGGTGTGTCTATGTGTGTGTGGGTGTCTGGTTTGTAAGTTCCTTGCATTGTTTGACAGTTAGGACACAGGTCTCTTCTGAAAATGCGCTAATCATGAAGAGCAGTCTTTACACATGGAGAATTTTGAAGGTGAGTTGAATATTCAATGGGCTGTTTGTATATATATATTATTTAACAATGATATGGCTTAATTGTTTCATTGACATGCATGTTTAAAAAAAATGTAGGCTATTTATCCTTTGATCAGTAAGGACATATTATTTATATTATTTAAAACGTCTATAGGATACCTTACATTTACCCAGCTGCTACCGGGAATAATGGATTTTGATCATCAAACATTAGATGTTATAACTTTTGGGGATTCTGAGGAACAAACGAAGTCCGGTGTTTCTTTACGCAGTCCTACGCCATCAAGCTATTTTACACGTAGGTCTAAAAATAAAACGCTAAATAATACAATTTAAATCAAGTATAAAATAAACAGTATTATCCTAAATTGAGAGATGAATAAAAAAATGTGTTATCACATCAACATCCCAAATATTTCAGAATGTACCTGTTTTCAGTATAGAATGACATGTATACAGATTATATTACAACTTTGTGTGTTTTGTCTTGATGATTGTTCTTTAGTAAATAGGAAACTCAACCGTGTGTTAGTCCGAGAAACATTAATTAGATAGTTGTTTTATGTTTGTGAAACCTTGAAATGTACACAATGAGCTGTGATTTTTGTAACAACAGTTTTGAATGGGTAATTGTATCAAATATATATATCCTTGTATGTTTGAATTAGAGCTCATTTAAAATGTTTTCATCACTGCCTGGTAAACACATTCTTGTAAGTTGGAGCTACTGTGCGTGATTATATGGGGCTGCTGTACAGATTTCAGCACTTGACAAGACGTTGACATTTCTAGGGTGTCTCGCCTGTAACATAATAATAATAAAGATTATGATAACAATAATGTTATATCATTTTTTATAACAATACAAACCTGTCAATCAAACAGTTGTATTTGTTAAAACCCCTTTTTCCTCCAATAGTTCTAACCGCTATTGTTGGATGATCCATATCCATTATTCCCAGTAGCAGCTGGGTATCCTACAAACGTTTTAAATAATTTTAAAATATGTTTATATGAAATATGTGCATTTTAACTTAAAAAATACATACACCTGACATAAAGACATATCGGAAAAATCGATGTCCTCCACTTTTAGATCTTCATTGAATGTTGTTTCTACCTCAGAATTGACTGTATCATGCTGTTTGGTCTCTACATGCATTAACACACCGTCTTCCTCATCCTTGTCATTTACAGAGTTGAAATTATCATCATGTTCATATGTTTTACTCTGTATGTTATCGGCGTCCTCTCCCCCCACTGCCTCTTGATATATTGTGTCTTCTGTGTCTGTATACGCCTGGGAGGAGTCTGAAAGAAAAATATATATAAAATAGTTTATTAAAAATAAAATATATATTATATAAAAAATTCAATTTCAAATACATTTCAAATGAATATATTAACACAGTTCTCACTGTTAGGCCTTGGGGTTTTAGTTAAATTACCTCTGGTTGTTTGATGCCTGTTTTTCTGAGGAATCCTGGATAAAGTGGTTCCTATCCCAAGGTCCTCTGGCTTTGAGTCGTATAGGTATCGTCGGAGTCTGAAAAAAACCCATTGTTTGACATTGTTTTAACATATAATTTAAACAAAAATGTATAACTAATAAAAACGGGTCATACCGTATCCATAGAGAGCATGCTCTTGAATCCAATCGTTTTCAGACCAGTCGTGCTTCTCGGGCCGTGGTGAGGCTGTTCTGTGTACTTGAGCGACGTTTTTTTTAAATTGAAAACCCTATGTGCTAATGAAGCCCCTAGTGTCGATATTGTTTAGAAAAAACATTGTTTTTAAACCTTAGGGGCGTCTACACCTATTCTACGTGAGGTTTGGGGGTATTGACTGTTTCTTCCTACAGCCCAGGAAATAACACCTGTTGTTTTTTGGAGACAACCTGTGTGCAGATGCAGCCATAATTTTGAATTGTTTCAAGCACAATTGTCTAGACACACACACACATACACACCTCTTTCCTTGAAGCCTTTCTCTGAGACAGACAGATATATAGACAGAGAGAGAGAGAGAGAGAGAGAGAGAGAGAGCAGGATATTGCACCCTCTTTGAAGGTAAATGAGAGGCTCTGGAAAAACATCTGTTTTGAGAGGCTTATGTGCAAATGACTCCTAATTTTGCATTGTTTCAAGCACAATTGTCGAGACACCTACACACATAGACACCCCCCCCGAAAACCCCATTGTTTTGAAACACACGCCCGCACACACACACACATGCACGCACACGCCCATCTTTCCCAGAACCCTTTCTCTTGTGTTGAGACACAGAGACAGACAGATATGGAGAGAGAGAAAAGACTGAGATTCCATTCATTAAAGGGTATGATACATTTTTAAAACCGTGTATTTCATTCTAAATCTTTAGTACAGACCTTTTAAACATGTTATAATTATGTAAACAATTTTACAATGCAATATTTAAACATGCCAGAATGTTTTTTATACACAAAAAATGTTATACAACATATATATATATATATTTTTTTACCATACAGTACTACACTTTAATACCCTTTAAATGTTTATATTTATAATTGTCTGTTTTAGGAAAGATTGTATTCATATAAAATAAGGCATTTAGATTATTTTCATGATTCTCTAGGTGAGTGGAAAACCATGCTCGTATTGTTTCAAACACACACGCCCGCACACACACACACCCGCACACACACCCCATCTTTTGTGTTGAGACAGAGAGAGCTTGATATTCCTTTCAATGTAAATTGCATTTTTTTAATCTTTAGTACCGAAATGCGTACCTGTTACATGTTTTTATTGAACTGATTTTATTGAATTGTTCCTTTCTTACAGATAAAGACCGCTGGGGCGGCTCTATGGTCAACCAACACCGCCATCAGTCTCTAAATCACCATCTTAAAGCTGTGACCGGTTCAGACAATGTCTCTTCCCCGCATGATATCCTACTCATTCCAGGTTCCGTATGTTTTCTTTGCTTGGATAGATCAAACGTGTTGCCTTCAGCCCCTGGCTCTGTCTTGAGGATAGAAGCGCCCATCGGCGTAACTGTTCACGATGTTGGAAAAGATTTTCCACTTGTTTTATCATGTCCAGAAATGTGATAATCCCCCCACCTAAAGCTAAAGTTTGGCACAAAATAGTTGACATGATACAGTCAATTCTGAGGTAGAAACAATATTCAATGAAGGTACATACGAACTAACTGATTTGGTTGCATTGGAACTACTGAATTCGGCACAACCTAAAATTGTCACTTTGGAGTCGGGACTATACGCCACTGAAGAGATTCTTATGGCTTTCAAATCATCTCGCCCGCAGACTTCCTCTTCCAGTGCGTACCCAGGCAGGGTTGTCCCACTCAGGGTCTGTTCCATCTGGCATAGCGCAAGCCGTATCTTAAGCCATTCTCTCATCAGCAGCGCAAGACTCCCTGCTTTTGGCTGCGGATGAGAGAATGGCTTCGATGGTTTTGTTATTGTGTTCTTGACACAAGGAACACAATACACCCACAATTGGCCTAGGAGACAAGTTTAATTTCTTCTTTAGTGTTCTGGGTTTATTTAAATTTCTTTAGTGTTCTGGGGTTTATCTCTGAGGTCGCTCGTAGTGTTGACAGCTTTTCCTTTAACTGCGGCGGCCCAATAGCCCGGACAATTACTGCTTCATATACAACAATCACCTTGACAGCTTTAATGTAAACACAGGCTTTACCCTAAACTAATGCACTATCTGGTTAAATAAACACCCTCTCCCCCTACCGTGAGAACGGAAGGACAGGATGTACATATATGGGCATAACCACGTGACCCTAGCTTTAATGTAAACACCGCCTTTACTTCAAAGGTACAGATGTCTGGTTACATAAACACTCCCTCGATACCGTGAGAACTTCCACCGGGGGGGCATACTCTTTGAAATGTTCAAACACATTCCCCAGTTCAAAGAGGTCACTTCAATCACCTTGACAGCTTTAATGTAAACAAAGGCTTCACTTCAAAGGAACAGATTGACCTATAGGGCCATAAACTACAAATGCTTCACTTCAAAGGAACATATGTACCTATAGGGCCATAAACACCCTCCCCCTACCGTGGGAACTTCCAGACAGGATGTACATATATGGGCGTAACCCCGGGACCCATCAAGGGGTCATAAATCACTTGTTTGACGGATGCCGTCTACTGTATTCTCTCTTACAAGAAATCCAGCTATACCCGAAAGATCAAACAGATAAAGCTTCAGTACAGGACTAAAATTGAATCCTATCTACACCGGCTCTGATGCTCATCAGATGTGGCAGGGCTTACAAACTATGACGGATTGCAAAGGAAAACCCAGCCGTGAGCTGCCCAGTGACACGAGTCTACCAGTCGAGATAAATTCCTTCTATGCTCGCTTCGAGGCAAGCAACACTGAACCAAGCATGACAGTACCCGTTGTTCTGGACTACTTTGTGATCACGCTCTCCGTAGCCAATTTGAGTAAGACCTTTAAGTAGGTTAACGTTCACATGCCGCAAGGCCATGTGAGCGTGTGAACGGATTACCAGGATGTGTACTCAGAACATGCACTAACCAGCTGGCAAGTGTCTTCACTGACATTTTCAACCTTTCCCTGACCCAGTCTGTAATACCTACATGTTTCAAGCAGACCATCATAGTGCCTGTCCCCAAGAATGCCAAGGTACGCTGCCTAAAGGACTACCGCCCCGTAGCACTTATGTCTGTAGCCATGAAATGCTTTGAAAGGCTGGTCATGGCTCACATCAACACCATCATTCAAGAAACCCTGGACCCACTCCAACCTCCCTCTGCAACTGGATCCTGGACTTCCTGACGGGCCGCCCCCAGGTGGTAACACATCTGCCAGGACAACAACATCTCCCTCAACATCAGTAAGACAAAGAAGCTGATCGTGGACAACAGGTAAAGGAAGGCCGAGCACGCCCCCATCCACGTCGACAGGGCTGTAGTGGAGCAGGTCGAGAGCTGTCCACATCACTAAGAAACTATCATAGTCCAAAAACACCAAGACACCAAGACACACACACACATACACATTCACATTCCCTCACACTGCTACTCACTGTTTATACATGCATAGTCACTTTAGCCCTACCTACATGTACACATGACCTCAATTACCTCGACTAACCTTTACCCCTGCACATTCACATTGACTCTTGTTATTGTTATTTTATTGTGTTACAAATTTTTCTTTAGTTTCTTTGGCAATTTTTTTCTTACTTTTTAAAACTCTGAATTGTTGGTTAAGGGCTCATAAGTAAGCATTTCACGGTAAGGTCTACCTACACCTGTTGTATTCAGCGCATTTGACAAATTAGATTTTATTTGAATATTTAAACCCAGGTCTGGGGCTCTGTGTGTATCAAGGCTGCCCTCTAGTGGTGAGCATGAACATAACACACATAGGGTGTGTTCATAAATTCAATCTGGAGTGCCAGAGTGCGCTCAGAGTGCCCTCTGGGCGTTCATAAATTCAGAGTGTTGTCAGATTGTCCTTTCGTAAAATCTGAGTGTTTTGCTCTCGGAGCGTTGAGAGCGCACACTGGACGCTCTGGCCGAGGAGTAGAGTTGATCCAAGCTAACTGGCAAACGTTGGCTAGCTTGCTAGCTACTTCCAGACACAAATGAGAGAACAGCTCACTGACCATTTTACTTGCCCTAGCAGAGCTGGTTAGGCTGTTTTTATGTTATCCAGAGCGTTGGCGACTGTAACTGTGCTGCTAGAAACAATTTAATTCCGCTTTTTGCTAACTTTTACTAACACCGGCCATATTCAACGGGTGTTGAACGTTCGTAAAATCGTCCGTTATTCTGCGCTCTGGCAATCGGAGTAGATTGAAGTCAGAGTGAATTTACGAACGCACCCATAATTAAATAGAACAGTCGTAGCTCTATTGTAACTCACCCTTTATTGTTATTTTATTGTTACTATTTTTCCTTTAGTTTATTCAGAAAAAAAATCTTTACTCTGCGTTGTTGGTTAAGAGCTTGTAAGTACCCATTTCACGGTAAGGTCTACCTGTTGTATTCGCCGCATGTGACAAATAACATTTTATTTGATGTGCAGTCTGTGGTCAACAACCCTCCAATCTGGGATTTAAATTCATCACTCAGAATAAAATGATCTAGTTTTAAGACATTTTTCAAAGTGTTTCTAGATGATGGGGCAGCAAAGCTAAAGCCACTCTTAACTCAATTCTTGTGTTGGAAACACAATATAAAATACAGTTCTGTGATCTCTGACGGTAATGTCCATCCTCCTTGCATCCTCTTCCCTCGCCTCCTTCTCAAAACCCATTTGTGGAGAAGGTCAGAAGAATGGGATCTGTGGCTTTCTCTTACAATGTGGTTTGAGAAGGAGGCAATGATAGGAGAGAGGATGCAAGGAGAATGAAATTGAGAATCTCCCCATGACTGTGTAGAGTCAATAAAGTGCTTAAATATATTGGCGGCTGTCCTAAAATGGTCTTATAGACAAATATGTCTTACAGTTAAGGATGGCCTTCCTGCTAACTGATATAAGGTAGAGTGGTAAGATATCTTGTGTTGGTTACAAATCTTAAAGAACCATGGTAATGTGTGTCTAGTGTGTGCAGGTAAGAAAAAGGAATGGTATTGTCAAGAACAAGAAATGTGCTTGTTTTGCAATGTGACAATCTGAGGCAGTGTAGGAGGTTGCTTTCTTGTTCTTGAGAATACCATTAATTTTGTTTTCTCTGCATTTACATGGGCAATCAGCAGTTGCTACAACCATTTTTGGACTTATAAATTAATAATATGATTGATTCTTGAAGAATATAACTTATAAATGCCTCATGAGCTTAGTTCAACTGTCATAGCCCATCAAAACCCCAAATATAAGCTTGTTTTACTCCAATGTTTTTAAACAAAGTAAATATAAACTACCACTACATAGCCTCAAAACATGGTTAAAACGATTGATATCATAGATGGTCTGTCCTTTCAACCATAGCTCTGTCCATGAATTTGAGAGTGATTACAATTCTCCTCAGCTTTTTACAGAATCAGGGACAGGGAACATGCTTTTTTATTGTTTCAACTACTGATGGCCTCCATACGACCAATTTGAGCTGAAATAGGTAATGTAGGACAACATAAAACACTTCCTGCAATTATTTACTATTTACAGAATTGCATGTGTTGCCTATATTTGCATTAGTTACTCTTGTAACTAACTCTTGTAACTCATACAACTTATTACAGAAGGCATTTTATAAAGTAAAGTGCATACAAAGTACTAAGAAACGTACAAGTTCCACATTTAACTTTTTTATGTCAATTTGGAAATACCCAAAATATTTTGTATTTGCACACACAACAATGTGTTTAGTGTTGAAATAGTACAGTTGTAGATGTCCTTACCTTTGCCTGCCTGCTGAGTTGGATACCTACAGTCATATGTCTACAAGTGGAAAATCAGCTGATGTTTTATAGAGATGTGGGCGTAATCTCAGACCAAGAGCACTAAGATAAGCATTAGAAGTGCATCATCTGTATTATATTTGAAGTCCATGTTAGTCCCTGATATTTTTCATTTGAGGAATGGACAAAATTCCTACATCATATTGCATGTGTTGCCTATATGATTTTAATCATCTAGAAATTACACGTTTGCATTAGTTACTCTTGTTACAATGAACATAAAAACATCTCATTACTCATACAACTTATTACCAAACGGATTATATAAAATAAAGTGTATATATATATATATAGTCCTAATAAACTTACAAAGTTCCACATTTAACCTTTTTTATGTCAATATGGAAATAACGAAAAATAGCCATTTGTATTTCCACACACAACAATGTGTTTGGTGTTGAAATAGTACAGTTCTAGATGTCTTTAGCTTTGCCTGCCTGCTGAGTTTGGGACCTACAGTCATATGTCTACAAGTGGAGATGCAGCTGATGTTTTATAGAGATGTGGGCGTAATCTAAGACCAAGGGCAACAGCATCAGAACATGATTAACCCCAGCTAAAATCGGCTTTTCAATTATCTGACATTCATTTATCTGCATGTCTTATATTTAGCCTCACAATTAAGTATTTTGCCATTTTATTTTCAGGACAACAAGGGCTACAATTAGAACACAAAAACGTATTTCACATAAACAGTTGCATTCATGAGTGTTATTGACAAAAACCTGATGAAACTGAATTAATTTATACAAAGACCAGTGATATGTGATATGACTAACATTACCTTGTCTAAACAACCCATTTAATCAGTAAACTATTGTTATGTAACTGCAGCAGAGAGTATGATTTACAAGAAATCCCTCGACTGACTAGAAACGGACTTGCTCGGATCCCCCCCTCTTTGTAGTCAGTCAGGGGATTTGAGGTAATTCAAACTGAAACAAAAAATAACATAGCAAAAATATGAATTAAACTCAGTGAAGTAACATATGTGTTGTGTGTTGTGCTATTTCTGATCTTCAGATAAAGGAGTGATGGGTAACTTGAGGGAGAAAGAGGGTCAGCTCAAGACCAGTTACACCAACCTGACTGCAGAGAGAGACCAGATGCAAACAGAGAAAGACAAAGTTATCTACTAACAGCTTCTACTGTCATGAAGACAATAATATATCATGTATTGATAGAATGTAGATAATTGCTGTTTGTGTGAATAATGGCTTTTGCGTGATTAAGGAGGAGTAGAATGAAGCCTTAAGTCTCTGGGATGTTTTGCCTTATAAAGTCATAGTGGAAGTAGAGAAAAGGGGTAAGCTGAATATTAGTGTGTCGGTTTGAAGAAATGTTTTTGTACTTCTTGTGACCGGAGACCCTCAATATGTTATCTGGAGCAACAGTAGGACGAGAAGAGGAAGTGGCCCCAGGTGCTATGTAACCCAGACAAGAAGAGGAAGTGGCCACAAGCGCTATAGAACCCCAACCTGGTCTCAAATCTTTTTTGCATTATTCTGTACATAAATCCAAGACAATACATTTAATATCATATGTTATGTTTCGTATGTATTATTTTGTGTATGTCCATCATCCAGTTCGTATGATATGCTACATATTACAATTTGTATAATATGTTACAAATTAGCTTTTTTTTATGTAGCTAGGTGGCTAAAGCTGAGGTTAGCTAGCTGGCTAACGTTAGCTAGGCTAGGGGTTAAGGTTAAGTTAGGCTAGGTTAAAGGGTTAAGGTTAAGGGAAGGGTGAAAGGGTTAAGGTTAGGGTTCGTGGAACAATTAGCTAAAAGGGTTACACTTAGGGCAGGGGAAGGCTTAGCTAACATGCTAAGTAGTTGCAAAGTCGCTATAAAGTAGTAAATAGTTGAAAATGTTCTAAATGTATAAAATGCTGAAGTTGTCCGTGAGGAGAATGGAACACGCAACCTCTGGATTTGTCTTATGTGACCATACGAAACGTAACATATCATACTCAATTGAGTGTCCTGGATTTATGTTCACTATGTTACTTCTAGTCTATGAGACCAGACTGGGAACCCAGATGAGAAGAGGAAGTGGGCCAAGGGATGTTGAAACAATTGAAATGTCAGAGGGGGTCTCATAAAAAAGGTAAAAGGGTTTACGTCAACAACAGTGGAAAATACTTTACTATATCATTGTATGGGCGGGGGGAGCTTTCCTTCAATAGAAGACTCACTTGTAAGACACGTATTCAGCTGCTGCATCTTTTGGTATTAAACAATTGAACTTCACTCTGAGTTTTGACTCTTTTGTGGTAAACTAGTTTATTGCAAGTTGAATCAAACGTATCAGTATAGTAATATATATATAAAATATAATGTATGCCATATGCCACGATGAGTCAGTCAGGGTTTTCCTAGATAAATCATGTTCTCCACTGCAGTTACATAACAATACATTACTGATTTAATGGTTTGTTTAGACAAGGTGTCACGTCCAGGCCTGAGTTTTACAGGCTGGCGTGTTTAGTTTCGTTTTTGGTGTAGGGTTTTTCTGTTCTAGGTGTTCTATTTCTATGTTGGGTAAATGGTTCCCAATTAGAGGCAGCTGAGTGTCGTTACCTCTAATTGGGAACCATATATATGTTTGTAGTTTTCAGAGGGGTTTTGTGGGTTATTGTTTGTTCATAGCGTAAGTGTTTAGTCTATGTCTGTGTTACGATCTTCGTTTTTGTTTGCGTGTTTATTATTTTTCCCAGTTGCGTCATTAAATAAATATGTATACTGGAAGCATCGCTGCATCTTGGTCCGTCCATAAAGAAGATCGTGACAGAATAACCCACCAACAAAGAACCAAGCAGCGAGAGAACAGGGAGTTCTGGACCTGGGAAGAGATACTGGCTGGAAAGGGACCCTGGAAGAGGACTACGGAGCATCGTCGCCCTAAGGAGGAGGTGGAAGAAGTGAGGGCAGAGCGGAGCGTTAATAGGGAGAGATATGCTGGAACACGCCTGGCTAGAAAGCCCGAGAGGCAGCCCCCCAATTTTTTTTGGGGGGGGGCACACGGGGAGTTTGGCCGGTTCAGGGTGGACTCCTGAGCCAACTCCTTGTGCTCTTTGGAGGGAGCATTGGAAGGAGCGTCGCACTGGAAAGACGCCGTGCTATGCAGTATTGCGCACGGTGTCTCCAGTGCGCATTCATAGGCCGGTGCGCGACATTCCAGCTCCACTCATCTGTCAGGCTAGGGTGAGTGTGCAGCCTGGAAGAGTGGTGCCGGCTCTGCGCTCTGTCTCCAGTGCACCTTCTTGGACCGAGATATCCTGTGCCGGCTCTGCATGCGGTGTCTCCGGTTCGCGCCCACGGCCCGGTGCGTGACATTCCAGCTCCCATCATCTGTGAGGCGAGGGTGAGTGAACAGCCGGGTAGAAGGGTGCCGGCTCCGCGCACCAGGCCTCCTGTGCGCATAAAGAGCCCAGCACGTCCTGCGCCGTGCACCAGGCCTCCTGTGCGCATAAAGAGC
>QNTS01008172.1:3817-22192 GCA_003317085.1 Hucho hucho | reverse complement strand
AACAATCCCCCTTTTCACACCCAATAGGGTGTGAATATAAATGCAGCAATAACTCATATAAATGCAACAATGGTGAATATACTACCAGCATAAAAGTAAGAAATGTTTATATGAAAAGTAAATATCTGTAGATAGACAATTAGAAGTTAACGTGTTTTTGAGTCCCCCTTTTGACACCCACTAGGGTGTCACTCACTAAATACAAAAACATAAAACAGAAGAAAACAGAAACCAACATCACACTGGAATTTTATTAAAAATTGGTAAAAACCCTGTAGTCCTTCCTGCTACGCCTCACTTGTACTGGGTTGGCTACCAGCCACCCAGGAACTTAAAACCTTCTGGATCTATGAAACAACAACCCTGCATTGAATAAGAATCAGGAATAATAAGCGGCTGATTAAGATATAATTGTATTTTGAGATTCCCCCTTTTGACACCCGTAAGGGTGTCACTCACCTACTATAGGTACATTAGCAAACACTTAATTGATAATAGTAAGTAAAAGATCACTCCACGACCTCCCCCACAGCAAACCAAGGGACATCCTTGGTCAAACCCAGTTTCCTCTGAAAGCTAGATTCAGTGTCTGCATCTCTTTCTTGAGCCTCCAGCAAAGGCATCATTGCAGCAGCATGCACGACATCTGTAACAGACTTCCTCAGACAAGGTATAATGCAAGCAGCACAGCACATCAGAATTAAAAACATAAAAATTAGGGTCAGAAATCCAGTAACCACTAGAGAGGTATACTTGCCAAACCACTCACCCAACCAGGAAAACAGTCCGGTCCCTTCCACCCTTTCCAAGAAATAGTGTTTTCCCACAGTACCCATTCATTCCTTATCACAATCTTTGCAACATAAGTCAAACTCGGGCGGTTCTTTAACTATCTCTCCTGTCTTCAAGGACGGGAGCATTTCGCATGTGTCTGGTAGAATCAAAGAATTCTTTGTTCTCCCAGATACTCCCTAAATGAAGTCATACTTGCCTGTTCCCCTCTACACAAAATTCATTTCTAGACACACACATTAATTGGACTACCATTTTGTCTTATAACCCTATCTCTATCTCATACATTTTCAGAATGGAATATTCTTAGATGTACAAACATTTAGTCATCACCATAAAATCTATAACAATCCACCCTATTGACTAAATTTTTACACACAATCACCCAACTATATTGATTAGAATTAATAATGACACCACACCAAATCAATACATGTATTTACATCTGATCCTCATCAATTACTGTTCTAGGCCTATATCCAATCACAACTCTTCTAGGTTGGATTTTCATCATTATCTTCATGAAAAGAAACAGCATAACATTAATAATCTAAACATTGAAAATTGTCTCATCAAACATGGGTTCCTCATGAGTAAAGGAACTGGAGCCATCTAGAGGGTCATGAGGCATGTATTCATCATTCCCCTGGTCAGAGCTCGGAATCGGTCCGTATCCCACCATCCCACCATTTCTCCAGCATCCTGGAAATTAAACCTCTCACACACGGAATCACACAACACCCAATCAGTACTAACATCAAACATACAGGTAAAAGTAGGCCACAACACAGTAATCATTACATTTTTCCATTGTCCAAACATATTGTCAAACCAACTCGTCAGAGCTGGAGCTATGTTATTGGGGAAGAAGGTACAGATTCCCCCACCATTCTACAGACGCCACCCTTTCAGCCAATCTAGAGCCAACCTATTTTGCCAGGTCATGAGGGAGGTGGCGGATAATTGTTCAGAGATTCCCATTACCGCATCTCTAGTCTTATTCACAAATCCCTGTTGATTATAATACATATAATTGATCCAATCAACATTTTTTTTATCATTACCCACCAGAAGAACGTAGTGATAAAACCCTCCCCAATCTGAGTCATAGCTTTATACTCGTCTGGAACTTCTCTGGCGATACCTATGACATCCATCCAAATAGAACTGCCTACATTAGAACCTATATTTCTCCTTGTTCTAGTTATCCCGTCCAGAACTGGTCTCTGATGTCTAATCCTAACTGGTTGGACCAATAATACCAGAACACAAGTGCCCCTCCACCCTTTAGGTCATGTCTGTCAGAGGCCTCCTGTATTGGTACCAGCCCCCCACACATCAGTTACAGGAGCTGTAAGGTTGAGAATTTTCTCCTATACTTCTGAACCCAAATCAGTCACATTGACAGACATCTATTGAGATCCATTACAAGACCTGGGTCTTTCGTGAAGTTGGTCTCCACCGACTGGATTAATGAACAGGAAAAATCGAGTCCACAATCATCAGTGTAAGCCCAATACCTTCATTCCGTGTCTGTTCCTGTGACTCTTTGGAGGGTTTTAATTACCTATGCCAGGAACAAGATGAAGTGGGTCCCAAACAGAAATATAAAGGTATCACAAAGTCCTGAATTATCTTATACAATTTATTATGCACCCATATTCCTGCTCTATTAGGGAAATGTTTAATATTTACCTTAAATCTGACAACATCACCTATTTGGACTCCTTCTTTATATCCTTCTTATTCATGAGGGGTCGGGTATTATATAACTGGTCTTTTACTTCTTAAACCTGTCAGCGACATATAATTTATACTAGAGGTGTTGAATCAGGATTTATAAAAAAGACCATCAAAACTATGATGCAGCTCAAGGTACCCCATTTCCCAAAAACCGCCAACCCTCTCCTGCCCTTAGCCAGTCTGCTAGGTACCACCCCATACTCACACCTCTAGGGAACACACTACAGTGATGATAGGTCGGGGTAGGAAATCTTCGTTAACAGAGGTGACCCCCAGACCCTATTGGTCCAGTTCTGCTCTCTAACTCTGCGTGTGCTCCACAGTGTTTGTATGTGTTCCTACCTTTCTGCAGTGGGTAACGTTGACCCAGGTTTCTCTTTCTGATATTCTAATGGCAAAGGCTGTGACCAACATAACCTGGTAGGGACCTTCCCAACGGGGCTGCGTCCAGTCCTTTTTCCAGTCCTTTTTCTCCAGAGACTGGACCCACACCGAGTCACCAGGCTGGGTCGTATGGCTCACCTCCTTCTGTAGTTCTTCTGTTGGGCATAAAATCTCTGACACACAGGTGTGGTTAGCAAACAACTTCTCATGTGATTTGCTACTGTATCTTCCTAACTCTAATTTCATTCTGTACTCAGGTGTGTCTATCTTAACCTACTTTTAATCATAGCAAACATGCATTCTATAATATTGTATTAACAAAAAAATGTATTAAGTAATGTGTGTTGTCCAACAATCTCTACCATATCTAACAATCATCTCTATCATATCCTATCATATCCCTCCTGTTGATACAGGGCTCTGCCCCTGTATCAAAACACTACCATATCTAAAAATGGCTCTACCATAACAAATATCTAACAATCAATTTCTGCCTGCTGCACAGAACAGTGACTAGGTCGTGATTCAGCCTCTAAGTTTTTAGTAAGGGTAACAACATCATACCCAGTTGTATTCGAAACATCTGAGTTCTACCTTGAAGACTCATCTATAAACATAGTAATTTCAGCATCTGGCAAAGGCAAATCAATTAAATCTGGTCTGGGGAGAACTACTTTCTCCGTCTCCACCACACAGTCATGGGGGCACCCGTCAGTGGCTATTGGAATTAAAGTAGAGGTGTTCAAAGTAGTACATCGCTCAATTGTTAGATTTGGCATATTTAATAATATAATACAAGCCACTGGCTTATCCTTCTTCCCCCATGTTTCCAGGTCAAAGCTGACCTCATGACCCCCTCCCTACAGTCCACAGTCTGAGTAAACGAACAGTCATATCTAGAGAATGCCAAACAAAACTTCTTACGATATCTGTCTGCGGATGGGCTGTGCGCAACCCCTACCTCCACGGATACCCAGTCATTAATCTTCTTTCCCTTTGATACCCAATAACCCATACTCTCCCACCGTTCTGACTAAGTCCTGACTATACCAGCAACAAGGTTCGCTGTCCCCACAGATGACCATGTTGTTCTTAACAATGTGGGCCTTCATGCCCCTTTCAGTGGGTGGTACAGCAATATTCAAAAGTGTCATCACATCCCTTCCCAATAGGTTAACGGGACACAACTTGGAAATCAGCACCGGTATCATTGCTTCCCCCCCAAGAAGCCTCATGAGTCAGAACAATGTTAAAATGGTTTCTGTTCCTGTGCTAGAGCCAAATCTACTGTATCTAACTCAAATACCTAGTAATCCAGTATCTATCTTATCCTCCTCATCTACACTGTCTGGTGATGGGCGCCTTCCCCTTTCACCCCATATACTCCCCACTGCCCCAGAACAATCCTGATGGTTGTCTTACTGCATGTTCTAACACACGTGTGTTCAGCCCAAAACTCTCTCTCTACTCCTATAACGCAGACTGAACAAGGTTCTATTCCCCAAACACTATCCATATAATGTCCTAAGGAGATAATAATAATCTCCTAAAGTAATAGTACAATTTGGATAGAAAATAGTGTTTCTCACAAAAAAGTTTTTTTATTTTTTCTACATGAAATTCTCCTGGGTTTTGTTTTTCCCCCAATTTCTAGTGAAAGTGATCAGTTTTCACCAGGAATTGTTCAACTATTCAGGGATTTCCAAAACAGTTCTATACAAATTAAATCCCACACCCCAGTGAGACGTTCGCAATCGCATTGATTGTTCCTACACCCATTCACATCACACACACACACGGCCTTGTAAGGTTGGTCTCTCACTGCCATAATCATGTACAAACACTGTTATCCCAATTTCCAATAGACCAATTTGATAGCTATTATACAGTAGATTTCATATCTCTTAACCATTATCTATTGTCTCCCTTAATTAACATACATACACACGTATTTGACTTCCATTTTTCCTGAAAGCAAGCACTATATTCAAACCTCATATAATAGTTTTCCATTAAGTGGAATCGACCTTACTGTAAACTAACCAATCCCAGAGGCCCTTTCCAGTAATCCTATCGGTTTAACCTTTGCATTAGTTTAGTCAAATGCAAAATTAGTTAACATATGTTGGACCTTCAAAAAGTTGGTGCTGTCTTATCAGCTTGATTGTCGAACAATAGTAATGTTGTATTCATACCTTTACTTTTAAACATCCCACTAATTACTTGCTTCCAATCACTTCTCTTTTTGCTAACGTTTGTTACCAGTTTAATTTTTTTTTATTTGTTAAATATAGTTAAAACAAAGCTATTCCTGCTTTTTACAGGGAGGCCACTTTAATTAGTTATTATATCCTCTTCCAATGTGTACCATATGCATTTATTTCGAATTAGAACCACAGAGACTGAAGTTTTTTCTTGAGTCGCATGGTTTTTCTGCTCTATCACATAGCATACATTTTTTTATCAACATTGAACGTCAAATCTAAACTTTTAGCGATGGGTAGCAAGTAGCGAGATACAACGTTAAAACTCCGTAACACATTACTTAGACGTTAATGTTTACCTAATATCCACTGTTCTTGTTTATGACAAGGATAATTTAACACCAAAATCCACTAATGAAATAGTTAATTCAAACTTTCTAAATCATAATTCCTACTATTTTTCCATATGGCAGTCAAACACCTAAGTTAATCGTGGCTAACTCATTTAGCTAATGTTATTTCTAGATACAAGAAAATACATCTTCAACCTACTCACCTCGCAAGGCCAGTTAGACTCTTTGTTGGTTATTTATTATGTTATTACCATTGAATTTACTTACCCCAACAATATTCAAACCAAATAGCATTCGTGAACTCTACAATTATTCTGCATGCTTAAATAGCCTTCCCGTTTTACATCTCTTTCTGGCTTCTGAAAGCCAGACTCTAGCTGTGTTTAAACCCTCTTTTCGCTGCTTATTCTCATCCTTTCCACATTCCTTATGTATCTGTTTTATCATAGACTCTAGCTTTTCTACATTTAAACGTCCATCAAATCCATACTTCTTTCTCCATTTTGGACCAAAATAAATGTTTCTTTTATCTTTTAACTCCATATAGCGCTCATCTCCCGTAAGTTCGGGAACCTCTTTTGAGGATTTACTGCCCATTGTTGATATTACAAATATATTTTGATAGTCTCCTTACAGACGCCTAGGTTTGGTTTATACACATTTAAATACTCGCTTAATTATTCTATAACCCCCATCCTATGTGGATATTGTTAGATGTGCTTCTTGAGCTTCACATTGTTTCCACATCTACTTATTTTATATCCCCTCTTAATGATCAACCTTATCCCTATGTGTTTCACACGTAATGTGTATGTCACTACCCCCTATGTGTGTGTGCTAGGCTGACCCTCTATGTTCCCAATATGTGTATCTATATAAGGTCTCCATGATCTATGTGTGTGGTTCCTAATGTTATCAAATGACTCTAATTATGTGTATTCCCACACCCTATGTGATATGTAATCTACTACGTGGGATTCTCCTGTCTGGAAACTTTATCTATAGAGGCAACTTTCAATCGGACATTAGGTCTCACCCGTATACAACTATAAGCTATTTTCCAGGGGTCGTAAAGCCCTAGTTGATCGCCTATTTTTCTGTTGTTTCTTGGGACTGTTGACGTTAATATCTTCTATCTCCCACCGCTATATTAGCTGTTACGGAAACTTTATCTATAGAGGTGACTGTCGATTGGACATTAGATCTCACCCGTATACAACTATAAACTATTTTCCAGGGGTCGTAAAGCCCTAGTTAATCGCCTATTTTTCTGTTGTTTTTTTGGGGACTGTTGAAATTAATATCTCATATCTCACTCCGCTATATTAGGTTTCCCTCTCCTCCTGTTTTGGATATTATTTCAGTGGTTGATAGGGTTATCGTTCATAGAATTACCGTCTATCTCACCAAACCTAGTTTTATATCCTCACATAAGGACTTTATTTAGGTATGTTTATTGAATTATCGACCGAGGATCCTATTCACTAAACCCCCATCTTTGCCCAGAGCACCTATTTAATATCTCGGGTTTAATAATCCGTGTGTGCAAAGTCCGGATCTATTAAACTAGTTTTATTTATGGCAGCGCCTTACCTCAGGTCTTTTCGGACCTGTCGCATCGCTCGTTTAAAGTTAACTGTCGCAGGACTAGTACATTTGTTAAGAATGATTAAGCTCCTATCTTTTGCGAAATTCCAAACACTTTAGAACCAAAATAAACTCGTATTTTTGCGAAATTCTAAACACTTTAGAACCAAAATAAAGATACCTCAAACATTCCCCCCAAATCCGTGAATAAAGACTCCACTGACCTGTCTTGCAGACTGGGAAAAGCAATGTAGGTTGGATCTCGTCACTGTCTCTGCCGTGTTCCAGTCTCCCACCGGCCTGAATAAAACCTCAATTCAGAGGTCAGGTCTTTATCTCACGGATCTCTGATCCGCCCGTGCACGGTTTTCGGTGTCCACTGGAACTAGACAGAAACAGGTATTGAGATCCGGCTCGAAAGGACCAAATTGTTATAGAAATTTCATTCTCAATGTTCATAAACTGAACTTCAATTAAACAAACTGTCTGTTACCCAGTATTTGTGAGATACTGGTTGAAATGAGACAAGCAGAGGCCCAATCTATAATGGTCAAATGTGGATTATTTATTCATGGGAGAGCTCTGAGCTCCAAAAGGTGTACACAGTCTTTTATATGGTACAATGTTGAAATACAAAGATACAAAATTCCCACCACTTCCCCCACCCTTTCCAAGAAAATAGTGTCTTCCCACAGTACCCATTCATTCCTTATCACAATCTTTGCACATAAGTCAAACTTGGGAGGTTCTGTTATCTATCTCTCCTGTCTTTCAAGGGCAGGCCTTTCGCATGTGTCTGGTAGAATCAAATAATTCTTTGTTCTCCCAGACACCCCCTAAATGAAGTCATACTTCTGCACACCAAGTTAATATCTAGACACACACACATTAATTGGACTACCATTTGTCTTGTAACCCTATCTCTATTGCATACATTTTCAGAATGGAATGTTCTTAGTATTAAGTACAAACATTTAGTCATCAAAACATAAAATCTATAACAGTAAACAATTTATTTTATGCTATTTTTGAGTTTTGTGACACCTCTGCTGGTTATGTTATTATGCTAATTGAGGGGGGGTGCTGTCCTCAGACAATCAAATGTTACACTTTCGCCGTAAAGCCTTTTTGAAATCTGACAATGCTGTTAGATTAACAAGAGTCTAAGCTTTTGAAGGGTGTGCAGCATTTGTATTTTCATGAATGTTTGAAATGAGTATTTTTGTCATTTGAATTTGGCGTTCTGCATTTCACCAGATCCCGTGACAGGTTAAAGTCTTATTTGAGTTCACAAGTTCCAGTAAAGGTGTAATATTTCTGAGTCGATATTCCATGACATATTTGGCGAGCCAGCCAGGAGGGCTTCAAGGGACGCAAAGACAGTGATTATTCTGTGGCTGACAGTGTTTCTTCTGGGCAGTCTCGCAAACGGAGGCCGCCAAACTATATTTTGGCAATAGAAATATCACGTAGGTCTCTAGCCAAAAATTCCTAAAATAAACCTAGTAATACTGGAAGGTTTTGAATTCAATAACTGCATACATGCTTATGCTTTGGGGGGTTAAGTTAATTATTTGTGTGCATTTGTGTGGATTTGGTGTGTGGGGTGTGCCTGCTGGTGTTGGGTGGCTCGGTAGGGAGAGGCTATTCATTTGCTCCGGTCGGTCTGTCCAACGGACCCGCATGGGTGGCCTGTTCGAGTAGGGATTGTCCTGTCTGATTCTACTTGGTAGGACTCAACTGTTTCAAGACCTGTTTTGGGATGTGCGTTAACACAGCCCATTCAACTTGGTTCAGGTGGTCCGAGTTGGGTGTGTGATTCAGGCTGTCCCTCTCGCCAGACCGTTCATCTGGGGATCGTGCATGGTCTGGTTGGTGCGTTTGTTTGCTCTGACCGGCTGAGCCGTTTGAACCAGTGTGGTATCGCTGCTGCCTGTCCATATGGTCAACACAAATAAATAAATAGATAGAAAAGCCTATGATACCGTTTCTATACATTAATAGAAGGATTGCTTGGATGGGCTGCTTATGAATACAGCTCTAAAGAGTAGAGGTCTGCATAAATAAGTAGATAGAAAGCCTATGACGCATCTCCAATAAATTAGTAGGAGACTGTGTGGATGGGTGTTCACGATACCGCCCTTATGGAAAAGGGGTCTGCTTGGGTGAACGTTAGGGCACGATAGAAATTTGACCCGATTTGGCAAAGATCTTATTGCAAAATAAATCCTGCGAATAAATGCTCCGTCTGGCTAATCGGAGTTAATTAATTAGTAGGTAATCCGTGACACCGCCCTTAGGAAAGGGGTCTGCCTAGACGGATAAGATATGGAATGATGGGGCCTTGACCGGATTTGGCAAGCTCCCACCATACCACAAAAATACTGTATGAATAACGTCTCCCTGTACTGAGGAAGTGCTAAACCTACAGGTCGTTTTAGGTAAAACAAGTGTGTGAGTGAATGTGAATAAAAGCCTGAATGAGTGTACATTTTCCTGTGTGAAGGGAGAATATAGGTTCAAGGAAACATAGTGTGTTGTCTGTCAGGAGTGAGGGGATTGCGCAAACTTTTCTGAGACATTGACTAAATGTGGTCTGGTGGGAAGGGTGCGTTTAGATCCTGAAGGGAAGATAGAATAGAACCAATATATATATAGCGAGTAAAATAATTGTGTAAAGATAGGAGGTTGTCACAATAGTGTGTCAAATAACTATCCTGGTATATACATAGGACTTGTTAAATAAACATCGAACAAGGCATATATAGCGCATACTGGGTTATGAAGTAGAGGTATAACGTATGAATAAACGTAAGTTATACCGTACGATTGAAGTAAACATATGCAAATAGATTAAATAAGGGTAAATAGATATATAAAGAATAGTTCAGTAGGTTACAGCAACATCTGTCAGAAATACGAGTGATCGGTGAAGGAAAAATAGAGAGGGACTAAGCTCTCTGCAGCGCAATAGCTCCCTAGGGAGATATAGCCTAAGGGGGGACAGGAGCATAGAAAAAATAGGAACTAATATAGATAAAACTAGGAGTAAGAGTTAAGTAACAAATAAGATAGAATATAATAAGTGAATAACACAGCAAAAATAGGAGATAGTGCAGATATTATAAATAAACTGAAAACTAGAAATAAAGGTATTAAGTAAAAATAGGATAAATTGTAAAATGAATGAACATTATAGTAACTTAGTAATAAATGCCGAGAGATGTTAGCGATTGGCCGGTGAGATTGTTAAAAATTGCATACTGCAAAGTGGTCAGAGTCTTTAGTCTATAGTAATTGGAACATTTGTAGTAAGAATATACTCAAAAGAAAGAACACTTATAAAAACCTGGAAACGGGCAATAACTAATAGTCTGAGTACAATAATCAGAGAGAAGAAAATAATGTCTAAATAAATAGGAGAGAATAAGGTGTGGTCAAAGTCTTTTGGGCTTGAACATATCGTTAAAATTTTTAGTCCTGGATCTGTTGGGAGTAATATAAAAACAAGATAGTGGTTTAATAAGGGAATAGCACAATAAAACAAAACTAAGGAGCAAAGAATAAATATGAATATCGCAGGAAAATAGTTAGAAGCTTGGAAAATAGTTATTTTAAAACCATGGAGTCGCTGAAAGAAGCGCACGTAAATTCTACCAATTCGGCTCGAATATGAAAGAGTAAACTAGATATTGTAAGGCAACATTACACTATTAATAGGAGAATTCAGGGAGGCAATTATGAATCGAAACAAACACATGCAATCAGAATAAGAAGCTCAATATACAAGCGTATTGAAGTTAGCATTCTATCAGCGTCATTACGCTCACAGGACTATTTTTGAGAATGAAAAGTGTAAAATGGGGTGCTTGGTAATGTCGTTCAGGCTATTTTGGTTGAATTTCAAAGCACTAGATTGGATATACCTGAGTGCAGAATAACTGAGTTTACAAAGACTCGTCGGATTGAATATTGTTGGTGTCAGCAAATTTAAGGGAAATAACATAATTTGAATTATTGCAAGCAGCACAGTTAGTTACCAACGTGTTTAAAAAACAAGTAAAGAGCCTACCCAGCTTTGTGAGGTGAGTAGAATGGAGAGTGAAGATGTATTTTCTTGTTTATATCTGGAAATAGCGTTAGCTAAATTAGCCAACTTTAGTCGGTTAACGTTATTTTGGGTGCTTGACTGCCATGTGGAAAAAATAGTAGGAAGTACGATTCAGAGAGTTTGGATCAACCCTGTTCATGAGGGGATTTTGGGGTTGAATAATCCTTGTAAGAAACAAGGACAGTGGATATTAGGTAACATTAAAATGGGCGAGAGCACGACTAAGTAATGTTTACGGAGTCTAACTTTGTATCACGCCGCATTCAAACTATTGCTAAAAGGTTTAGATTTGGGGATTCTGTGTTGATACAATATGTATGCTATTTGGCAAAAACACAAGGAATTACACCTATGGTAAAGTACTACTGGGGAAAAGACAACATACTTGGAGAGAAAGAAAAACTTTAGTCTTTGTTTCGTTATTCGAAATAAATGAATAGAATTGACGTAAGAGAGGAGATAATAGTAATTAAAGTGATCTCCCTGTAAAAAGTAGAAATATGTTTGTTTTAACTATAATTAAGGGATGATATGTAGACTAAGTGAGGTAACAAAAGAGAGTTAGTCAATTGGAAAGTAAGAATTCTGGCTTTGAATTGTTTGGATTGATTAAGAATTGGCTGATGTGTTTTCTACATTTGGCACATCACAGGTTAATCTTAAAATAATATATGTTTAATGAGTGTGAAGCAGTGGTTAGTGATACAAATATAGTCATTGATAAGGATGACTGATGTAAACGTAATGAGTGTTGACAGTATGTGAATGGTAATATGTTATTAGTGTCTGTTTATAGCACTCTAATGATGTGATATTTTCAATACAAGGTTGTATGATGAGTAGAGATTGAGCTTTGAGATTGGAAAAAGATTAGCTGTAGTTGGAAGCAAGCAACTAGTGGGATGTTTAAAAGCAAAGGTATGAAGAAACATTACTATTGTGTGGTTTTATAGTTAGATAACACTGGTACATTTGTGCAGGAAAGTTATGTATTCTAGACATTATAATCTGTTTCCATTAGGTGGTACAGTGTCTAGTAATACGAGTAGAATTAATTAAGTAGTGACTATCAAGCTGATAAGACAGCACCAACTTTTTTAAGGTACTACATTTGTTAAACAACAGTTTTGTATTTTACTAAACTAATGCAACAGGTTAAACTGACATGATTACTGGAAAGGAGCTCTGGGATTGTTTATTTTACAATGGGGTCAATTCCACTTAATGGAACACTATATTATCTGATGGGTCTTGAATAGAATTCTTGCTTCCAGTAAAAATGTAAGTCAAATACAGTGTGTAAGGTATTTAAGTGGTTTCTGAAGGACAGGGAAAGAAAAGGGAGAGAAAACATTTTAATGGTGTAAAATGCCCTGAATCCTGGAATTTCCCATGAAGACTGATCAACTTCACTAGGAACTTTTGCAACAGGTGGGATTTAATTATAAAATGACTAAGAAACACCAGTTTCTATTCAAAGTGTACAATTACTTTGAAATTCTATTATATCATTAGGAAATTATAAAGAGTTGTAATTCTAAAGTTGATCAGTTGTTCAAATGTATTTTTATTTAACACGTTAATTTTGAATAACGTATTCTAAGGGAAAAGTACCAGTTCCCTGGGGGTTGGTCTTTGGGTAAATACACAGAGGTTCCTTGTTCGATCTGAATATATTAGGGAAAATATATGTAATTAATGTGTCTAGTTTAACAAACCCAACGTGTGAATTGCAGTCACTCATTCTCCATAGACTGCTTTCAGTGTAAAAAAACAAATGTCTAAATATTTAAAATCGACCTACTCTATAAAGGGTGTATGAAGGATGAAATAATAGCTCCCTCTGAAGGTTGCACTGCCAAATGTGACATAACCCACTATGTACATTTTCAAAAAGCTGTGCTATATAAAGGGTGACATAACGCATGTTAACTAATGCCTTCGGTTTTCATTTTGCATGTCCACAACACAAGATCGCACGTCAACTTTTATTTTGGGTTGCACACCTTTGCATATTTTTGCGATGTAACTACACTAGACAATCACGCATAGCTAATTGCAGATAGCTAATTGCAGATAGCTAATTGCGTTCTAGCAACGCGTAGCGGAGGTGCATAAAGTTGGCGGCCCCCATGCAATTAACACAACTTCCTTGTTTGCTAAGTTCACTGTATTATACATTGCTCTCCGTTACTCTTTTTTTGTATCGTCATTAGCAATGTATACATGATCCCAATTTTAGCTCCAAGAGGGCTGCAATTTGGAAAAAAAAGTAGATTGTGCTCATTTATTAGCGCATTCAAGTGTGTCGCATGCCGTAGTTTAAAAACTCTATGAACAGTGCTAAAACAATGACATCATATCTGAATTCTGCCATTGGTCTAAAGCTTTGCTTGCAGAGCCTGTTGCTTCCTCAACAGGTTCCATTGGAGCCTCCATTTTCTTTGATGGGGGTCTCCAGCCCTCTTCTCTGGTCCCTGCTGCATGAAGCTCATTTAACCTTTCAGCCATGAAATCTAGATCTCAGTGTCTAAGAATGAGTCAGCACAGCATCAGCCTGTATACACAGACATTCCTATTACTGACATTACAAAGTACAGTAGCTGATCGCATGTACAGTGTATCTCATAATACCTGACCATATAATCATAAAGCCATCTGAACGCATGATAACGTGTCGTTTATGATCCTGACTAGGTAAGACAATGAATGATATGACAAAAGTATTTGAACATATTAACAAATATTGTATTATTTCTAAATATAGGGCTCTGATGTCAACAACAGTTTGACATGATTGTCACAAACAGGCTCAAGTTGTATTGACTGAAATACATTTGGTAAAAATTAAATGATCAATAATATAATAACTTCCAGAACAAATTAATCTTCCTTGAATAGTTTCAAGTTGATATGTCTACATGCACAGAATATTTAATCTTTTAACAATCTTTGCCATTATCTCCGGCACCGTTTTGGCGTAGACTGAGGGTCACTTTCAATGACACTTTAGTACTGTAACTGTTTGATCAACAATAGTAAACAATGTACTAATTACAAACACATATAGTATAAACACATTAGAAACAATAAATAAGATGAAATACCTATCATGACGTTTTAGTGGTACATGTAACAATCGCTTTAATCAACTACATATAGTTCATGTTACTGTCAAATGATTGATCCCATACATAACTGGGAGAAGCCCAAACGCTGCCCCTTCCTCTTGACCGACTATGCCAGTTCTCTGCTGACGTTATTATTTGCTGTAAACAGAGCTCTATAAACTGTGGAGAATGAAATGTGTTCCTTCAAAACAGGTTTGGTTTCTGACACTTTGTACCACCATAAATGTTATCTGTTAGTGGTTGACTCATTATCCTACTCCACCCATCTCTCCTAATCCCTCTCAGCCCCCAGTTAACTGAATATTCCTCTAGGTGGCGGCAGAGTGGACTGTGGGGAGTCGATTTTTGCCTAAAACGTTAGCAGAGACAGCAGACATAGGAGTGGACGAGCTCAGGGATGCTTTCAGAGTTACATTTTTTAAAGCTGTTGATATTGTAAAACTACTTAATATCAATTAACATGTTATCTTCCAAACTGAACTTCCTCTCTTTCTCTCAGTCACTTTCATACATGTTTCAGGGTTGTTGTTCATACTTATAAAAAAATATATGTTTTATTGTATAACTGTAACATTCTGATGATAACTTTGTTTGTAAAGGGGTTTTCATGCATTATGTTCAAGCACTACAGCATGTAATCAATTAACACATATTGATGATTTAATGTCAAACAGTTTTTATTCAATAAGCCCTGCAATAATAAGTGTTATACATCTCTGTTTGTATAATGATAAGTAGATGAATCATATATTTATGTTGCATGCATTTTTCTTCAATATAATAATGCTGAGACTGTATTTATGAAATCAGATGTGTATACATTCTTTACATTTGACAAATACAAGACAAGCAAACAAACAATAGAATAATGAACTTGTTAAATTATGGAAATTCATCTTTTAACATACATGCATGCATGTAACTATAGTAGCCTTTAAGGCAATGTAACTACAGTAGCCCTTAAAGCAATGTAACTTAACTATATAAGATGCACTCTAAAAACAAAAGGTTCCTGGACAACCCTTTAGGGGTTCTTCAAATTGAAACTGTGGGGGAAACCCTATTAGTTCTTTGAAGAACCCTACAAAAGCCTTTCACAATGTACAGTATGTATGCATCTGTTTCAAAGGCTTGTTGTCATGGTTATCTAAACATAGAATTACGGTGCCTTCGGAAAAGTATTCAGATCCTTTAAATTTTTTCACATTTTGCTACGTTATAGAGTCATTAAAAAATGTATTAAATAAATACAAAAATCCTTAGCAATCTACACACAATACCCCATAATGAAAAAGTGTAAACAGGTTTTGAGAAATTTCTGCAAATGTACATATATACACTACCGGTCAAAAGTTTTAGAACACCAACTCATTCAAGGGTTTTTCTTTAGTTTTTACTATTTTCTACATTGTAGAATAATAGTGGAGACATCAAAACTATGAAATAACACATACGGAATCATGTAGTAAGCAAAAACGTTTTTGCACACTCTTGGCATTCTCTCAACCAGCTTCACCTGGAATGCTTTTCCAACAGACTTGAAGGAGTTCCCACAAATGCTTAGCATTTGTTGGCTGCTTTTCCTTCACTCCGTGGTCCGAATCATCCCAAACCATCTCAATTTGGTTGAGGTCAGGAGATTGTGGAGGCCCGGTCATTTGATGCATCACTCTCCTTCTTGGTCAAATAGCCCTTACACAGCCTGGAGGTGGGTTGGGTCATTGTCCTGTTGAAAAACAAATGACAGTCACACAAATCCCAAACCAGATGGTATGGCGAATCGCTGCAGAATACTGTGGTAGCCATGCTGGTTAAGTGTGCCTTAAATTCTAAATAAATCACAGACAGTGTCACCAGCAAAGCACCCCCACACCATCACCACTCCTCCTCCATGCTTTACGGTGGGAAATACACATGCGGAGATCATCCGTTCACAAACACCGCGTCTCACAAAGACACAGTGGTTGGAACCAAAAATCTCCAACTTGTACTCCAGACCAAAGGACACATTTACACCGGTGTATTGTCTATTGCTCGTGTTTCTTGGAGCAAGCAAGTCTCTTCTTGTTATTGCTGTCCTTTAGTAGTGGTTTCTTTGCAGCAATTTGACCATGAAGGCCTGATTCACACAGTCTCCTCTGAACAGTTGATGTTGAGATGTGTCTGTTACTTGAACTCTGTGAAGCATTTATGTGGGCTGCTTTCTGAGGCTGATGTCTTTACCATTTTTCTACAATGTAGAAAATAGTAAAAATAAAAAATAAACTTGAATGAGGAAGTGTTCTAAAATGTTTTACAGGTAGTGTATATATTGAGATCAGGTGCATCCTGTTTCCATTGATCATCCATGAGATTTCTACAAGTTTATTGGTGTCCACCTGTGGTAAATTCAATTGATTGGACATGATTTGGAAAAGCACACACCTGTCTACATAAGGTCCCACATTTGACTGTGCATGTCAGAGCAAAAACCAAGCCATGAGGTCAAAGGAATTGTCCATAGAGCTCCAAGACAGAATTTTGTCGAGGTTCAGATCAGGGGAAGGGTACCAAAAATTGTATGCGGCATTGATGGTCCCCAAAAACCCAGTGGCCTCCATCATTCTTAAATGGAAGAAGTTTGGAACCAATAAGACTCTTCCTAGATCTGGCCGCCCGGCCAAACTGAGCAGTCGGGGGAGAAGGGCCTTGGTCAGGGAGGTGACAAAGAACCCGATGGTCACTTTGACAGAGCTCTAGAGTTCCTCTGTGGAGATGGGATAACCTTCCAGAAGGACAACCATCTCTGCAGCACTCCACCAATCAGGCCTTTCTGGTAGAATGGCTAGACGGAAGCCACTCCTCAGTAAAAGGCACATGACAGCCCGCTTGGAGTTTGCCAAAAGGCACCTAAAGACTCTCAGACCATGAGAGACCATCTCTGGTCTGATGAAACCAAGATTGAACTCTTTGGCCTGAATGCCAAGCGTCACGTCTGGAGAAAACCTAGCACCATCCCCGCGGTGAAGCATGGTGGTGGCAGCATCATGCTGTGGGGGTGTTTTTCAGAGGCAGGGACTGGGAGACTAGTCAAGATTGAGGCAAAGATGAACGGAGGAAAGTGTGCTCCAGAGTGCTCAGGACAGCAGACTGGGGCAAACGTTCACCTTCCAACAGGACAACGACCCTATGCACACAGCCAAGACAACGCAGGAGTGGCTTGGGGACAAGTCTCTGCATGTCCTTGAATGGCCCAGCCAGAGCCCGGACTTGAACCTGATCTAACATTTTTAGAGAGACCTGAAAATAGCTGTGTAGCAACGCTCCCCATCCAACTTGATAGAACTTGAGAGGATCTGTTACTAGCAGATCCACGAAGAATGCAAGAAAATCTCTAAATAAAGGTGTCCTAAGCTTGTAACGTCATACCCAAGAAGATTTGAGGCTGTAATTTCTGCCAAAGGTGCTTCAACAAAGTACTGAGTAAAGGGTCAAAGGGTCTGAATACTTATGTAAATCTTATATTTATATATATTTTTTTAACATTTCCAAAAATAAAATAAAAACTGTTTTGCTTTGTCATTATGGGGCAGTGTGTGTAGACTGAAGAGAAAACATATTTTATTTTTAGAATAAGGCTGTAACCTAACAAAATGTGGAAAAAGACAAGGGGTCTGAATACTTTCTGAAGTCACTGTACATACAGAATCACATCTCTATGGGTGTTAAGGTCATTACAGTATAAACTCAGTATAGACCAGGTTATTAGGTTGCTAGGTGTTGGGTTAAGGCCACTACAGTATAAACTCAGTATAGACCAGGCTATTAGGTTGCTAGGTGTTGGGTTAAGGCCACTACAGTATAAACTCAGTATAGACCAGGCTATTAGGTTGCTAGGTGTTGGGTTAAGGCCACTACAGTATAAACTCAGTATAGACCAGGTTATGAGGTTGCTAGGTGTTGGGTTAAGGCCACTACAGTATAAACTCAGTGTAGACCAGGTTATAAGGTTGCTAGGTGTTGGGTTAAGGCCACTACAGTATAAACTCAGTATAGACCAGGTTATGAGGTTGCTAGGTGTTGGGTTAAGG
>QNTS01008171.1:82074-97545 GCA_003317085.1 Hucho hucho | reverse complement strand
GGAGTTTCACCGCCTTCACCCGGATCGCCCTGCGCCTCGCCCTCCGGGTCGTCCTCGAGGCCGCTGTCGGCGCGCTGCGGGAGCCGCGCGTCAGGAGGGGGGTACTGTCACGACTTCCACCGACGGTGGCTCCTCTGCCTGTTCGGGCGGCGTTCGGCGGTCGTCGTCACCGGCCTATTAGCTGCCACCGATCCTCGTTTCCTTTCTGTTGATTGTTCTATTGTTTGCACCTGTTTTGTGTTTTTATTCTAGGGCTATTTAAGCCGGTCAAGCCCGCCTCCTTTTGTGCGGGCTTGTTTCTCTGTTTTGGTGGACGTTCGTGTGTGTCATCATTTTATGCCCGTGTCTGTTTTCGAGCGCCTGTTTGTTTAGTGCGCCTGCCGTGTATTGGGCATTGTATTTCACACGCCCAATTAAAGAGGAGTGTTTTTTCCCTACACCGTGCTCTCTGCGTCTGACTCCACACCCACCACTCCTAGCTGATCGTGACAAACAGGCTACTTTCGCCTGTATATCAAATTATTAAGTAGTGATGGGAAACCCGAGGATATCTCTGAAGGCTTTGGCGCTTTCAACAAATTGTGCCGAAAAAAACTGTTCATTACTCTGAGTTTCATTATCTATTCACGATGCACATTAGTGACATCTGCCGGTCAGCAATTCATAGCAGTGTGTGATTATCAGATACGGGTATTTTTTCTCAGTTGTTTTCATTTTAAGACCTCGGAGCAGCGGACAGTTTTTGGCTGATTATAGTAGACTATAATCCATTGAAATACCAAGTTCCCTTTTTCGCCTTCAAGTTGACTATTTAAAAAAAAAACTGAATCTATGTCATTATTTAGGATGCTTAAGACAGAAGCTTACTATGCTAAATTAAATAAATTTTTTGAACAACAGTGCAGAAAGAACAATTTTATAAATAGTGTGCCTTCAGTGGAATTCGACCTCATACCCTAACGTCCCTGAATGTTCCCTATCCGCTAAGCTAACGTTGAGGTGAAACTTATCGTTCAAAATCCTAACTATATTTGTATGTACGGTGTCCAGCAGAGGTCGGTGTTGGAAAGCAGCTTGGAAAAAGCTGGAAAAAGCACCGGAACCACGGCATAAATCAGTGGGATCTCGCATTTTGCAACACACGGTGTGAAAAAGCCTGTGATCAGACAAACCTTCGGACGTCAGTAGTGACGTGATAAAGTGATACACGTATCGGCACACTGCTTTTTTCGATTTCGACACACGACTCGGAGCTCCGGTATCAAAAGTAACATCACTATTAAATCAGCACCCAGGCATTATTGTGTTAATTAGACATCTCCTCTAAGACCCACCAGAAGACAGACATTCAGCACCTCTGACATTCAGCACCTCTGACATTCAGCACCTCAGACATTCAGCCCTGTCTATAGCCTATACAACCCCCGTCCAGCCAGTATAAGCCATAACCACTAGCAGTAGTGTATGTTCATGGTTTCTAAGGGAAGCCAGGCTTCCCCCAACCCCCCCCAAAAAACAACATATTAAATAATGTATCTTTAATCTGTGTTTAATGATTGTCCTTCAATTCGCAAGAGGCTTTCGCCTGCTAAATGAGTTCTGTTATAATCACAGACATTATGTTAACACTTGTAGAAACTTCAGAGTGTTTCCTATCCAATAGTACTAATTATGTGCATATCCTATTTTCTGAGCCTGAGTGGCAGGCATTTTGCTTTGGGCACGCCAGACTCTCCAAAACCGTCACCTCACCTGCCGCTCCCTAAGAAGTTAATAATTGTCCTTCAATTCGCAAAAGGCTGACTATCTCATCGATGAAAGCATTCGAAAGAGCTAACCAGTGCCCCTCTGTCTATGTACAGCTCATTCGGAAAGTATTCTGACCCCTTCTCTTTTTCCACATTTTGTGACGTTACAGCCTTATTCTAAAATGGATTAAATCATTTTTTTTTCTGTGATCAATCTACACACAATACACCATAATGACAACATTTGTGACTGACCAGCTCGATTCAGTCTTATGCAGCAAAATTTGAAAACAGTGTTTTTTTCCATTGGATAAAAGTAGAGGATCAGAGCTAGAAAACGGAACACTACAGTTGAGGAACAATGGGAAAGTAATTCTGCTTTGAAAGTTGATAAATGTGTTAACGCACTTTTGAGAAAACGGCCTTTGAATTTTTTGGTGCCTACTGGAGAGCTGTTCTTTGTCTCCACCCAATCAGCATCGTTCACACCCTTTAAAGCTTAAGCCCCACCCATCTCTTTAAGGGTTGATCCGAGCGTTCTGTCCTAACAACAGCAGTCAAGCACCCAAGCTAACTGGCTAGCTACTTCCAGACACAAATGAGAGAACAGCTCACTCTGACCATTTTAATCGCCCTAGCAGAGCTGGTTAGGCTGTTTATGTTATCCAGAACATTAGTGACTGCAACTGTGCTGCTGGCAACAATTTAATTACACTTTTTTGCCAACGTTTACTGACGTCGGACATATTCATTGAGTGTTTGTAAATTCCTCAGCGAATTTACCAGATACGTCTATCGACGGCTGTCGTGTCATGAACATTCTATTGAAATGAATACTTGCAAAGTGGAGTCGTTGTTAAGACATGTAGCTAGCTAACTAAACAATAAACCATAATCCTAACTCATGACGTTACTACCCTTCATGAATCTGCAGGTATTTTGTAAAGTGCACCAGTCCCTCCTGCAGCAAAGCACCCCCACAACATGATGCTGCCACCCCCGTGCTTCACGGTTGGGATGGTGTTCTTCGGCTTGCTAGCCTCCCCCTTTTTCCTCCAAACAAAACAATGGTCATTGCCAAACAGTTATATTTTTGTTTCATCAAACCAGAGGACATTTCTCCAAAAAGTACGATCTTTGTCCCCATGTGCAGTTGCAAACCATAGTCTGGCTTATTAAATGGCGGTCTTGGAGCAGTGGCTTCTTCCTTGCTGAGCAGCCTTTCAGGTTTTGTCCATATAGGACTCGTTTTACTGTGGATATAGATACTTTTGTACCTGTTTCCTCCAGCATCTTCACAAGGTCCTTTGCTGTTGTTCTGGGATTGATTTGCACTTTTTGCACCAAAGTACGTTCATATCTAGGAGACAGAATGCATCTCCTTCCTGAGCGGTATGATGGCTGCGTGGTCCCATGCTGTTTATACTTGCGTACTATTGTTTGTACAGATGAACATGGTACCTTCAGGCGTTTGGAAATTGCTCCCAAGGATGAACCAGACTTGCAGAGGTCCACATTTTTTTTTCTGAGGTCTTGGCTGATTTTCTTTGATTTTCCCATGATGTCAAGCAAAAAGGCACTGAGTTTGAAGGTAGGGCTTGAAATACATCCAGAGGTACACCTCCAATTTACTCAAATTATGTCAATTAGCCTATCAGATATTTTCCAAGCTGTTTAAAGGCACAGTCAACTTAGTGTATGTACACTTCTGAACCACTGGAATTGTGATACAGTGAATTATAAGTGAAATAATCTGTCTGTAAACAATTGTTGGGAAAATTACTTGTGTCATGCACAAAGTAGATGTCCTAACCGACTTGCCAAAACTACAGTTTGTTAACAAAAAATTTGTGGAGTGGTTGAAAAATGAGTTTTAATGACTCCAACCTAAGTGTATGTAAACTTCTGACTTCAACTATACGTTTCCTGAAACGATTCAAGTTTATAAAAAATAAAAAACAGAAATACCTTATTTACATTAGAAATCAGACCCATTGCTCTGAGAATCCAAATTGAGCTCAGGTACATCCTGTTTCCATTGATCATCCTTGAGATTTTTCTACAACTTGATTGGAGTCCACCTGTGGCAAATTCAATTGATTGGAAATGATTTGGAAAGGCACACACCTGTCTATATAAGGTCCCACAGTTGACAGTGCATGTCAGAGCAAAAACCAAGCCACGAGATCAAAGGAATTGTCCGTAGAACTCAGAGACAGGATTGTGTCAAGATCTGGGGAAGGGTACCAAAACATTTCTGCAGCATTGAAGGTCCCCAAGAACACAGTGGCCTCCATCATTCTGAAATGGAAGAAGTTTGGATCCACCAAGACTCTTCCTAGAGCTGGCTCCCTGGCCAAACTGAGCAATCGGGGGAGAAGGGCCTTGGTCAGGAAGGTGACCAAGAACCCGATGGTCACTCTCACAGAGCTCCATCTCCATCTCCCATCTCCTCTGTGGAGATAGGAGAACCTTCCAGGAGGACAAACTTCTCTGCCGCACTCCACCAATCAGGAATTTATGGTAGAGTGGACAGACAGAAGCCACTCCTCAGTAAAAGGCACATGACAGCTTGCTTGGAGTTTGCCAAAGGCACCGAAAGGACTCTCAGACCATGAGAAACAAGATTCTCTGGTCTGATGAAACCAAGATGAACTCTTTGGCCTGAATGCCAAGTGTCACGTCTGGGGGGAAACCTGGCACCATCCCTACGGTGAATCATGGTGGTGGCAGCATCATTCTGTGGGGATGTTATTCAGCGGCAGGGACTGGAAGTCTAGTCAGAATCGAGGGAAAGATTAACAGAGCAAAGTACAGAGAGATCCTTGATGAAAACCTTTTCCAGAGCGCTCAGGACCTCAGACTGGGGCAAAGGTTTACCTTCCAACAGGACAACGATTCTAAGTACACAGCCAAGACATCGGAGGAGTGGCTTCAAGACAAGTCTCTGAACGTCCTCGAGTGGCCCAACCAGAGCCCGGACTTGAACCAGATGGAACATCTCTGGAGAGACCTAAAAAACACTGTGTAGCGACGCTCCCTATCCAACCTGACAGAGCTTGAGAGGATCTGCAGAGAAGAATGGGAGAAACTCCCCAAATACAGGTGTGCCAAGCTTATAGCGTCATACCCAAGAAGACTCAAGGCTGTAGTCGCTGCCAAAAGTGCTTCAACAAAGTACTGAGTAAAGGGTCTGAATACTTACAGTACCAGTCAAAAGTTTGGATACAGCTACTCATTCAACGGTTTTTCTTTCTTTTTACTATTTTCTACATTGTAGAATAATAGTGAAGACATCAAAACACTGAAATAACACATATGGAATAATTTAGTAACCAAAAAAGTGTTAAAAAAATCAAAATATATTTTATATTTGAGATTCTTCAAAGTAGCCACCCAAAACTCTACAAAGATAAAAACCCAATGTTTATCTCCCATGACAAATTAGCTAGCAACAGCAATATAGCTAAATAGCCATGAATGTTTCATGTGTGTTTCGACCTGTCGCCAATTTAGTATAGTACGTTCACAGTTATTTTAGGTATTTTAACGTGTCATGAACACGTCTGGTGGGAATAGACAAAATCCACAGCCGGTATGGTCAGCATGTAAATACTCACATGTAAAACCATGACACGTGGCACATCTAAAACCTAAACGTCAGTGTTTAAACCTTAAACATTAGGTATTTAGATTAGCCAATAAGTGTTCTCGTTTTAAACACAGGAGTTTAGAATGCAAGATTCAACATGATAGTCAGTTTCCAACCAGATTTTAAACACTTGATGTTTCCTTTCCCATCATGCTGCTTAGAGTGCATTTAGTCATTAGAAATGGATGTGACTTCCTATGCTTGTTATTCCGATCGGTGTTAGAAATGTTTGTCACCTTACCTACATTTCAGCACAACTGAACAGGACATTTGATTAAAGAAATCTTTTCAACTGCGTGTTGTTGTTGTTGTTTCTCGACTGTGTTTAGTTCATTTGCGTTTTCTCTCACAGAGTGACAAAGGGGCGGGGGTCTTATTATCATATTTCCCAGCATGCTTTGTTGTAAGTTGATTTGTTGAATAGTTTGTTTTAATATGTTTCCTCATGAAATTGATCTTAATACTATACAAAGATAAATAATTAAATATTTTCTAAACTAATCCAATCTGTAAAGGGTTGGATTTATTGTACCTGTTACTGAGATGGTTGTTGCAGTTTAAAGGGTTGAGGTAGTCTTGTGGTTTAGTCTTTCTCCATAGCAGTTATTCTGAGTGCAGGTTTTGGGGAGATAAAATATCAAAATGGATATTCTCCCTCTGGCTGGATTCCTAGTCATGGGCCAATCAAGCTTCTTGAAGCATTGAGGTTTTCCAGCCAATTGTTTCGAAAATAGATTCACTATTCGAAAGTGTTAGAAACACCAAGTGTACACAATTGTGGCAGCTGCTGGTCAAAAGAATGCTTAGCAGCCAAATGATTATAGATTACGTCCCACACACCGTAGCGCATGTGTAGGGTATCATGTTGTCTTCTACCTGAAACCATTACCAAACCAATCAGGTGGTTGTTCAACAAAACAAAGGTTTGGACGTCATTGATCATTGCTAAAGTGATACAGGCATCGGCACACTGCTTTAATGTAAACTGCTTTGCGATTTCGACACACCGTAAGGGGGGCTTATTTGGGAGCTGTCATTTGTGACTGAGACTTGTAAACGTCTACTTTAATAAACAAAACAATGTACATTTCTTAATTTGCTAGACATACAAATAATATTATTTCTTGATTCATTTAAAATGAGGTGAGGTGGTGGCTGCAACCCGACTTGTGAACGACTCTTCCCCTGCTCTGTTGTCCGTTACATGCTTCTCATTATGGAGAAGAAACGAACATCCGTTTGGCCGGGGCAAGGAGTCTGGGTAGCCAGGCAAGGTGATAAGCACAGTCGTTTGCGAACTGCAGCCCCCCTCAAGTTTTGAGTTTGTTGAGCAGAGGCTGTGTATGTTTTTGGTTCTATAAAGCTGTGTCCATCATAACATTCAATAATCAATTAATTGCGTGCGTGCGTTATTGCATCATGAGATCAATTATCAGTTCTAAACACAGATTGTTATTCTCTATGCTCGTGGTACTATTTTCCTTCGCACGTATGACAGACAGTTGGTGGTTGGAGCACTTCTCTGGAGCTGCTGAGTCGGAGAAGCGTGTATTAACACCGCTGTAGGGACTCACTGCGGCCAGCACTAACAGGTCAAAACAAAACCACTAAAAGGAACGAGTCACTCAGAAGAAAAAAAAACGAATCGCGACTCTCGAGTCAGTCAAAAGAGTCATTCAAAAAAAATAACAAGTAGTTCGCAAACTGCACATTAGAAGTGTACTGTTGACTTGTAGGTCTGATGTGGTCCATGAGACGTGATTTTCAGCCCACAATGTCAAATATAACTACGCCATAACTAAAGTAAATTAAACTAAAGTAAACTAATGGCATGACATGTATTATATGCAGTCGTAAAGGGTTAATTTTTAATTGAACCACAAGGCTTCAGTAATAAAATGTATTGAATGCAACAACCATGTCTTTGTCATAAATTCCTTGACGCATTTAAAAAGTGTTACCAAAAAGCGTTTATGTATTTAGGTGTTTATAGACACGTGATTTTAAAGTGTAAAGTGCCCTAGAATGGAGCTGTAGGCTAAATGTTTTTAAACATTCAACAAGTTCATTATGCAACCTAGTGTTTACCTAGTTGAGTTAGAGATGGTGTGCCGCAAGAGGTCATGGAGTAGATTGCAATATCTGATGTAGACCTTGGTACATGACCAGATTGAAAACATCTTCGTCACATCTAAATCTATAGCCTTATCATTACAATAACCAACCGAGTCATGCGTAAAGCGCGCGTTAAGAAAGCAACAGACAGAGAAAAAGACCTCTCTCGCGCAAAAAAAAAAACAACCCATAGAAGATTAAAATAGCTAAAATAACCCCGAGAAATCCTTAAATGTCGTATCAACATCAATATCTACTTTATCTCCTTCCTCTCACCTTATGCAACCTCTTTTTGGAGATCCCTCTCTTTCACCGAGAGCGAGGTTTTCGGGGAAATCCCGGGAGCACAAACGGCTTCTCTCCAAGTCTCTCTATTACCGCTCAGACGAGTCTCCGGAGACAGGAAATAACACCGAGACACGGGAAACCTCCACGCTTATCCTTAATCATCGGTTTATTTTATGCAGCGGAGACGTCCACGCGGTTGATATATTGAGTCAGTTGGCCATGCAGACGATCCTCGGGTCTCGGGGTCTTTCTTGATAACCTCCTAAACCACCTATCCCCGCTCTTTCTGCTCTCTGCGGGGCTTAGGGACAGAGCCACAGAGATCGAGACAGATGGTATATTCGGAGTGGGTAATCACGGGCTTCCCAGTGTCTCTACCACTTGTCACTCCCCAACAAGAGTCTAGAATGGAGATAAGCTATTTTTTTTTTTCCTTCCAAATGTGAGCTAATAGGAACGTCGAGAACTATTCTAGTTCAACACTTGTCTCTCCCATTCAGCTGGGTCCTATAGATAACCTCTGCCAAAGGGGAGAGATGAAATCACCCGAGATACGGACTTAGAATAGTATGCCCTCTTTATGTGGACAACAATATGCATGGAGTAGCCTAGTCGAGGCTGAATTGGGGGGGGGGGGGGGGNAGTTTCATTTAACTAACACTTGCTAATCTGTCATTTATACAAGTTCAATAACAGGACAGATAAAGCAACACATGCATAAACAACTCTTCATCATCAACATATCAAAAAGTAATAATTCATGACGTGATCAATGGACATCTGTCATTCTCTACTTATCATTTCACTCCATGTGAGAGACGCAGGCAGTGGAAACGCCTGTTATGCATTGTTCCTATATTCTTGAAGGCAATAAAGAAGTCAAGTACTTACCTTTCCTCTCCAAGTTCACCAGTCATTGAAATACATTTAAACGGGAACTCCTTCAAATCGACCGTGCATAATGACGTGACCTTTAAACGCTTTGCAGGGCAGAGTAGAAGGACGCGGCGGAGCGGTAGTGGCTGCTGTACGTGGCTCCCGCGGTGAGGAGTCATTGATGTCATACTCGCCCCTGCAGGGTGCCGAACAGTGGGGCAAACAAGTGTCGTGACGGGTCGGTTTTGAGCAAGGCGCTTAATGTTGGTGTATTGCCATCTCCGGGACCGGGAGATAGCACCGTAACCACACCCAATCTGAAGGTCAGCATCATAAAAACAGTGTGTCCCATAGATTACTAATAGACTGTTGAACACTAAACTCACGTAGTCGATATACTAATAACGTCATCATGGTTATCAATTGGTGATCCAAGTCAAACGCTCCATATTGTGAAATCGGTTGGGTTAATGAAATCACATGTTATGGGCGTGAGATAAATAATTATTTGAGTGTAGGGACAGAGGGTGGGCGCTAGGTAGGCCTACTTGATTTAAAGATACCTTAAATGTGTTGAAATGAGATTGGGAAAGTCATAGTTGGCTGCAAGGAGTGATGTACTAACAAGTGTTTTTGTTATCCAAACATTTTACCGAAGATAAGATACCAGGCCAAGTATCAGGATACCGGTAGTATCGGGATACCATGGGAGGGAAATTCAGTGTCCTGTTAGCCGCATCGCCGAATTAATTGTTCCCATTTACTAAACGTTATTCTGCATGTGTTACGCCCCCCCCCCAAAAAAAAAACCTGTCACTGATAATTCACGTCTACCCAATACAACACATATTTATTTTACCTTCACACTGTTCACTGTATAATAGAATACTGTGTAGAATGGCTGATTTGCTCATGAAACCGATCTCCATGTCATTGTGTCAGTAAGGGGAAAACACTGCATGAAACTGATCTGCATGTCAAATCAAAATCAAATTGTATTGGTCACATGCACATGGTGGCAGATTTTATTGCTAGTGTAGCGAAATCTAGATTCGACAGTGCAGTAGTATCTAACAGGTAATATCTAACAATTTCCACAACAAAACCTAATACACACAATCTAGTAAAGGAATGGGATGAGAATATATAGGTATAACATATATGGATGAGCAGTGACAGAGCGGCTGAGATTGTCACGACTTCAGCCGAAGTTGGTGCCTCTCCTTGTTTCGGGCGGTTTTCGGCGGTCGACGTCATCGGTCTTCAAGCCTCCACCGATCCATTATTTCTTTACTGTTGGTTTTGTCTTCTTTTTACACACCTGGTTTTCATTCCCATGATTACATGTTCCTTATTTAACCCTCTGTTCCCCTCATGTTTTTGTACGTGATTGTTTGTGTTATTGTGTTTCCGTGTTTTCGAGTGGTTGTTTTTCCCACTCATGTATTTGAATTTTTGAGTAAAGCTATCAATTTCGTAGTCCGTCTCCTTCCTAGGATACCGCATTTCCACGTCAGGGGTGGAGATGGAGAGTGACCGCATTTCAGCCGTGCGTAATTGGCCGACTCCCACCATGGTAAAGGAAGTGCAACGAATCTTAGGGTTTGCCAACTACTACCGGAGGATTATCCGGGGCTTTGGTCAGGTAGCGGCTCGCATTACCTGACTGCTGAAGGGGGGACCGGTACGACTGCAGTGGTCAGCTGAAGCTGACAGGGCTTTTGGTCACCTGAAGGCTCTGTTTACCTCGGCTCCCGTGCTGGCTCATCCGGATCCCTCTTTGGCATTTATAGTGAAGGTGGACGCATCCGAAGCTGGGATAGGAGCTGTGCTGTCTCAGCGCACGGGTACGCCACCTAAACTCCGCCCCTGTGCCTTCTTTTCGAAGAAGCTCAGCTCGGCGGAGCGTAACTATGATGTGGGGGACCGGGAGCTGTTGGCTGTCGTCAGGGCTCTGAAGGTGTGGAGACATTGGCTTGAGGGGGCTAAACACCCTTTTCTCATCTGGAACGACCACCGCAATCTGGAGTACATCCGGTCGGCGAGGAGACTGAACCCTCGCCAGGCAAGGTGGGCCATGTTTTTCACCCATTTGTTTTCACCCTATCCTACAGACCAGGATCCCAAAACACTAAGGCAGACGCACTGTCCCGGATGTTTGACACAGAGGAGCGGTCCATAGATCCCACTCCCATACTTCCGGCCTCTTGCCTGGTGGCACAGGTGGTGTGGGAGTTAGACGCGAACATCGAGAAGGCGTTACTTACAGAGCCCACTCCACCTCAGTGTCCAGCTGGGCGTATGTACGTTCCGTCTGCTGTCTACGACCGTCTAATCTATTGGTCCCACACATCACCCTCCTCTGGTCATCCTGGCATCAGTCGGACAGTGCGCTGTCTGAGTGGGAAGTACTGGTGGTCCACCTCAGCTAAGGACGTGAGGGTTTATGTTTCCTCCTGCTCGGTGTGCGCCCAGTGCAAGGCGCCTAGGCACCTGCCCAGAGGGAAGTTACAACCCCTACCCGTTCCACAGCGGCCTTGGTCACTTCTGTCGGTGGACTTTTTGACAGATCATCCGCCGTGACATGGTAACACTACGATCCTGGTCGTTGTGGATCGGTTTTCTAAGTCCTGCCGCCTCCTTCCTTTGCCCGGTCTCCCTACGGCCCTACAGACTGTGGAGGCCCTGTTCACCCATGTCTTCCGGCATTACGGGGTGCCTGAGGATATAGTTTCTGATCGGGGTCCCAGTTCACGTCCAGGGTTTGGAGGGCGTTCATGGAACGTCTGGGGGTCTCGGTCAGCCTTACCTCAGGTTTTCACCCCGAGAGTAACGGGCAGGTGGAAAGAGTCAACCAGGATGTGGGTAGGTTTCTGCGGTCCTATTGCCAGGACCGGCCGGGGGAGTGGGAAGTTTCATCCCCTGGGGTACCAACCGGTTCTGGCACCGTGGCATCAGAGCCAGATCGAGGCTCCTGCGGTGGATTAATGGTTTAGCCGCTCGGAGGAGACCTGGAAGGCTGCCCATGTGCAACTACAACGAGCCGTGAGGCGGCAGAAGGCGAGCGCCAACCACCACCGCAGTGAGGCCCCAGTGTTCGCACCGGGGGACAGGGTCTGGCTCTCGACCCGAAACCTGCCCCTCCGCCTGCCCTGCCGGAAGTTGGGTCCGCGGTATGTGGGGCCCTTTAAAGTCCTGAGGAGATTGAACGACATTGACACCACACTCCAAGGGCCCTCACCTCCTCCCTGTAGGCTGTCTCGTCATTGTTGGTAATCAAGCCTACCACTGTAGTGTCGTCTGCAAACTTGATGATTGAGTTGGATGCGTGCTTGGCCACGCAGCCGTGGGTGAACAGGGAGTACAGGAGAAGGCTGAGAACGCACCCTTGTGGGGCCCCAGTGTTGAGGATCAGCCGAGTGGAGATGTTGTTTCCTACCTTTACCACCTGGGGGCGGCCCGTTTGGAATTCCAGGACGCAGTTGCACAGGGCGGGGTCGAGACCCAGGGTCTCAAGCTGAATGATGAGTTTGGAGGTTACTATGGTGTTGAATGCTGAGCTGTAGTCAATGAACAACATTCTTACATAGGTATTCCTCTTGTTCAGATGGGATAGGGCAGTGTGCAGTGTGATGACGATTGCATCGTCTGTGGACTTATTGGGGCGTGAACCAAATTGGAGTGGGTCGAGGGTAACAGGTAGGGTGGAGGTGATATGATCCTTGACTAGCCTCTCAAAGCACTTCATGATGACAGAGGTGAGTGCTACGGGGCGATAGTCATTTAGCTCAGTTACCTTAGCTTTCTTTGGGAATGTCATTGTGGCAGTAAGGGGAAAACATGAAACCCTCCCTCACACACACACTCTCTCCCTCTCTCTCATAAACACACACGCAAACACCAGTCTCTCTCTCCCACAAACACATACACAGACTGCTACAAACTTTTAAAACATTAGCCACACAACATAATTTAAGGATATAGTTTAGGCTTCCATTAGGCCTATATGAATCCTACTTCTCAGCACATCTCATGAGTAGCAGACCCTTGTCCTTTCTTCCTGTGCCAATCAAATATTCCTAGACCTACTGTCAAGTTAACAGAATGTTAGCTAGCTAGGTAACATGACTGAACAACGCTGTTTGTTATCAATCTAATAATTAGCGAACTGTGATTAGTTTAAAATAGCCTGCAACATGGTTTGTAAAAGGTAGCTCCGTAAAATGGGTCATATTTTCATTTTTACAGCTTGAGCTAGAAGCAGCGTTTAATTTGCTGTACATATCTGTCCCAAAGCTGTGCTCCATTTCCTCTCTGTCAGAGAACTTGCAATTGCAACGCCTACTCGTACTGGATTGTGCTTTGTGTGGTATATATATATGTGTTATAACCAGAGCACGAGCAGTCTGAACCAGAGGACAGGCCAGTCTGAGTAAGCTTTGCATTGGCAAAGGTTCTCTTCAACAGAGGAAATGGAGCACAGCTTTGCAACAGGCATTTATTTATATACATTACCAGTCAAAAGTTTGGACACACCTACTCATTCAAGGGTTTTTATTTATTTTTTACTATTTTCAACATTGTAGAATAATAGTGAAGACATCAAAACTATGAAATAACACATATGGAATCATGCAGTAACCAAAAAAGTGTTAAACAAATCAAAGTGTATTTGCACACTCTTGGTCATTCCCTCAACCAGCTTCACCTGGAATGCTTTTCCATCAGTCTTGAAAGAAGGAGTTCCCACATATGCTGAGGACTTGTTGGCTGCTTTTCCTTCACTCCGCGGTCCAACTCATCCCAAACCATCTCAATTGGGTTGAGGTCGGGTGATTGTGGAGGCCAGGTCATCTGATGCAGCACTTCATCACTCTCATTCTTGGTCAAATAGCCCTTACACAGCCTGGAGGTATGTTGGTTCATTATCTTGTTGAAAACAAATGATAATCCGAATAAACGCAAACCAGATGGGATGGTGTATCACTGCAGAATGTTGTGATAACCATGCTGGTTAAGTGTGCCTTGAATTCTAAATAAATCACTGGAAGTGTCACCAGCAAAGCACCCCCTCACCATTACACCTCCTCCTCCATGCTTCACAGTGGGAACCACACATTCAGATATCATCCGTTCAACTACTCTGCGTCTCACAAAGACATGGCATTTGGAACCCAAAATCTCAAATTTGGACTCATCAGAACAAAGGACAGATTTCCACTGGTCTAATGTCTATTGCTCATGTTTCTTGGCCCAAGCAAGTCTCTTCTTCTTATTGGTGTCCTTTAGTAGTGGTTTCTTTGCAGCAATTCATCCATGAAGGCCTGATTCACGCAGTCTCCTCTGAACAGTTGATGTGTCTGCAACTTAAACTCTGGAAAGCATTTATTTGGTCTGGAATTTCTGAGGCTGGTAACTCTAATGAACTTATCCTCTGCAGCAGGGGTAACTCTTGGTCTTCCTTTCCTGTGGCGGTCCTCATGAGAGCCAGTTTCATCATAGCGCTTGAGCGATTTTGCAACTGCATTTTAAGAAACTTTCAAAAGTGCATTGACTGAGTTCCTCTGTCCAGTGTCTGTGTTCTTTTGCCCATCTTAATCTTTTCATTTTATTGGCCAGTCCGAGATATGGCTTTTTCTTTGCAACTTTGCCTAGAAGGCCAGCGTCCTGGAGTCGCCTTTTCACTGTTGACGTTGAGACTGGTGTTTGCGGTACTACTAATGAAATTGCCAGTTGAGGACTTGTGAGGCGTCTGTTTCTCAAACTAGACACTAATGTACTTGTCCTCTTGCTCAGTTGTGCACCGGGGCCTCTCACTTCTCTTTCTATTCTGGTTAGAGACAGTTGCGCTGTTCTGTGAAGGGAGTAGTACACGATTTTGCGTTGTACACACAGCGTTGTACAAGATTTTCGGTTTCTTGGCAATTTCTCACATGGAATTGCCTTCATTTCTCAGAACAAGAATAGACTGACGAGTTTCAGAAGAAAGGTCTTTGTTTCTGGCCATTTTGAGCCTGTAATCGAACCCACAAATGCTGATGCTCCAGATACTCAACTAGTCTAAAGAAGGCCAGTTTTATTGCTTCTTTAATCAGAACAAACGTTTTCAGCTGTGCTAACATAATTGCAAAATGATTTTCTAATGATCAATTAGCCTTTTAAAATGATAAACTTGTATTAGCCAACACAACGTGCCATTGGAACACAGGAGTGATGGTTGCTGATAATGTGCCTCTGTACGCCTATGTAGATTTTCCATAAAAAATCTGCCGTTTCCAGCTACAATAGTCATTTACAACATTAGCAATGTCTGCACTGTATTTCTGATCAATTTGATGCTATTTTAATGGACAAAATGTTTTGCTTTTCTTTAAAAAACAAGGAAATGTCTAAGTGACCCCAAACTTTTGAACGGTAGTGTATATATATAGAGAGAGAGATTATTTATAGCTCAGTGGTTATACCAGGATGATGAAGTTACACAATGTATCAACTTTGCTAGATCTGTTGGCTGCTCCACTGTATCAAATGTAACAACAGAAGACTCATCAGGGTCTGCATCCCGCTCCAACCTCACAGTTAAATTATATTAGAAAAATTGATGGAGGAATAGATGTGTGTTAAAAACCTCTTAAGTGGACAGTATTGGACCCATGCAAGAGACTAGTTGCATTTAAACTGGCTTTATAAACATTTAATAACAGGCACCAGATTGTTCTTTACATCCGCCTAATGTGATAGTATGTTCATATGGAATGGTACTAGGGTATATTGTGTGTGTGTGTGTGTGGG
>QNTS01008168.1:16349-27544 GCA_003317085.1 Hucho hucho | reverse complement strand
TTAGCAAGGAAATGACCAGAAGTGTAAAGGTCTTTTAGCAAGGAAATGACCAGAAGTGTAAAGGTCTTTTAGCAAGGAAATGACCAGAAGTGTAAAGGTCTTTTAGCAAGGAAATGACCAGAAGTGTAAAGGTCTTTTAACTAGGAAATGACCAGAAGTGTAAAGGTCTTTTATCATTTGACCCTTGCTGCTATAGATAATGTACTTTTCAACACAGATCCCCAAATTATTTGTACAGGATTGAGAGAAACTGTAAAGGAGCGTTATATCATATTGTCTGTGTTGTAATTTAAGAAAATGTCCTTAATATATTTCCACTGATAGTGGAATGATACGGTTTCACAATGGAAAAAAAAAATTGAATGAAAGAAAAATGCATTCTGATGGTGTAAACTTCCTATTTGTCTACCAAAGCCAGTCAATCTCCTCACCAGCCAACCAATAACCTGGGCAAGCATCCTACCTGTAGACGTCGCTCTGCCATTTACCTGGTTGCTAAAATTCGACACTGTTCGTCTTATTTCAGTTTGTGACAAATCAAGCAACGTATAGTGTGCAGAGAATCCTTGTACCATCTTGTACTGCTACTCTCTGTTCATCATATATGCATAGTCACTTTAACCATAACTACATGTACATATACTACCTCAATCAGCCTGATAACCGGTGTCTGTATGTAGCCTCGCTACTTTTATAGCCTCGCTACTTTTATAGCCTCACTACTGTATATAGCCTCTCTACTGTATATAGCCTCTCTACTGTATATAGCCTCTCTACTGTATATAGCCTCGCTACTGTATATAGCCCCTACTGTATATAGCCTCTCTACTGTATATAGCCCCTCTACTGTATATAGCCTCTCTACTGTATATAGCCCCTCTACTGTATATAGCCCCTCTACTGTATATAGCCCCTCTACTGTATATAGCCTCTCTACTGTATATAGCCTCTCTACTGTATATAGCCCCTCTACTGTATATAGCCTCTCTACTGTATATAGCCTCTCTACTGTATATAGCCCCTCTACTGTATATAGCCTGTCCACTGTATATAGCCTGTCTTTTTTTACTGTTGTTTTTATTTCTTTACTTACCTATTGTTCACCTAATACCTTTTTTGCACTGTTGATTAGAGCCTGTAAGTAAGCATTTCACTGTAAGGTCTACACCTCTTGTATTTGGCGCACGTGACAAATAAACTTTGATTTGATTTGAAAATATATTTTCAATATCCTAAAAACATAGTATTTTTAGCTGTTTGAAGCTGATGGACAAAACCAAAAGTAAAAGATGAGTCTCCACCGAGGTTGTGGTGGAGGAAATGTGGGGGGAGGAGGGAGAGTTGTTTTAATTCAGGCTAAGTGGTTGCAATTCCACTAGTTTCCATTATCGGGCTTCGTCCTACATGATGCTCCTTCAATGCACACACATAACAGACACATACAAACACACACAAACACACACGCACATACACACATCAATCAATCAAATGTATTTATAAAGACCTTTTAACATCAGCCGATGTCACAAAGTGCTATACAGAAACCCAGCCTAAAACCCCAAACAGCAAGCAATGCAGGTGTAGAAGTACGGTGGCTAGGAAAAACTCCCTAGAAAGACAGGAACCTAGGAAGAAACCTAAAGAGGGACCAGGCTCTGAGGGGTGGCCAGTCCTCTTCTAGTTGTGCCGGTTGGAGATTATAACAGTACATGGCCAAGATATTAAAATGTTCATAGATGACCAGCAGGGTCAAATAATAATAATCACAGTGGTTGTAGAGGGTGCAACAGGTCAGCACCACAAGAGTAAATGTCAGTTGGCTTTTCATAGCCGATCATTCAGAGTTAGAGACAGCAGGTGTGGGAGAGAGAGTCGAAAACAGCAGGTCCAGGACAAGGTAGCACGCCCGGTAAACAGGTCAGGGTTCCATAGCCGCAGGCAGAACAGTTGAAACTGGAGCAGCAGCACGACCAGGTGGACTGGGGACAGCAAAGAGTCATCAGGCCAGGTAGTCCTGAGGCATGGTCCTAGGGCTCAGGTCCTCCGGGAGGGGAGGGAGAGAATTAGAGGGAGCATACTTAAATTCACACAGGACACCGGATAAGACAGGAGAAACACTCCAGATATAACAGACTGACCCTAGCCCCCCGACACAAATTGTTGCAGCATAATTACTGGAGGCTGAGACAGGAGGGGTCGGGAGACATTGGCAGGACATAACCCCACCCACTTTGCCAAAGCACAGCCCCCACACCACTAGAGGGATTTCTTCAAACCACCAACTAACTACCATGAGACAAGGCTGAGTATAGACCACGAACATCTCCCCCACGGCACGAACCCGAGGTGGGGTGCCAACCCAGACAGGAAGATCACGTCAGTGACTCAACCCACTCAAGTGCACAATTTTGAACATTTTTTAAAAATTAGGCACATTTGGGCAGACTTGATACAACATTTGGAACAGAAATGCAATGGTTCATTGGATCAGTTTTTAACTTTGCACATACACTGCTGCCATCTAGCGGCCAAAATCTAAATTGCACCTGGTCTGGAATAATACAGTATGGCCTTTCTCTTGCATTTCAAAGATGATGGTACAAAAAAAATCAAAAAGAACGGTTTGTTTTTTCTTTGTATTATCTTTTACCAGATCTAATGTGTTATATTCTCCTACATTCCTTTCACATTTCCACAAACTTAAAAGTGTTTTCTTTCAAATGGTACCAAGAATATGCATATCCTTGCTTCTGGGCCTGAGCTACAGGCAGATTTGGATGTGTCATTTTAGGCAAAAATTTAAAAAAAGAGGGGGATCCTTAAGAGGCAAAACACCTCCATGTTTAGTTTTGCCCAACCAAGATCGAGGCACAGACACGGTCTCAATGGGGATAGCTGAGTTGACTACACTGACTGTGCTAGTGGAAGACTCCACTGGGCTGCCAGGCTGGCTAACAGCATGCTGCCTGGCTTGCACTGTATCTCATTGTGGAGCTAGGGGAGTTAGAGCCCTGTCTATGTTCATAGATAAGATGAGAGCACCCCTCCAGCTAGGATGGTCCGTTACTCCTCAGCAGGCCAGGCTTGATCCTGTTTGTGGGTGAGTGCCAGAAAGAGGGCCAATTATCTACAAATTCTATCTTTTGGGAGGGGCAGAAAACAGTTTTCAACAAGCGATCGAGTTGTGAGACTCTGCTGTAGAGCTCATCACTCCCCTTAACTGGGAGGGGGCCAGAGACAATTACTCGATGCCGACACATCTTTCTAGCTGATTTACATGCTGAGGCTATGTTGCGCTTGGTGATCTAACACACAAGTTCTCCTGCAACAGTTCTCCTGCAACAGTTCTCCTGCAACAGTTATCCTGCAACAGTTCTCCTCCAACAGTTATCCTCCAACAGTTATCCTGCAACAGTTATCCTGCAACAGTTCTCCTGCAACAGTTATCCTCAACAGTTCTCCTGCAACAGTTATCCTGCAACAGTACAACAAGGTAACAGACAGGCCAGGCTGAGACTAGATTACAGGACAAGGTAACAGACAGGCCAGGCTGAGACTAGATTACAGTACAAGGTAACAGACAGGCCAGGCTGAGACTAGATTACAGTACAAGGTAACAGACAGGCCAGGCTGAGACTAGATTACAGTACAAGGTAACAGACAGGCCAGACTGAGACTAGATTACAGGACAAGGTAACAGACAGGCCAGGCTGAGACTAGAGTACAGGACAAGGTAACAGACAGGCCAGACTGAGACTAGATTACAGGACAAGGTAACAGACAGGCCAGGCTGAGACTAGATTACAGGACAAGGTAACAGACAGGCCAGGCTGAGACTAAGGTCTAGTTATCACTTTCCTAGGTGGCTCTAACTAAGTGACCGTCTTCAAAGCCACTCCTCTTTGCTGCTAAAAAGGGAAAGGAATGCATACACATTACAGTACAGGACACAGTACAGGATGGCAAAGACAAGGCTGAAAATGGCAATGTTTTCAAAGTATCTACCGTATGAGGGAGAGGGTTAAGTGTTCTTCGTAGGGAGCAGTGGAGAACTGAAGGGTTTTGGGGGAAACACTTGAGCATACAGGAGATACTGTGGCTTAAGGGGATAAGCTATGATAATACCATAAGACAACTTTCTAGATCCACCTCAACATGTTTGGTTCTACAGCTTCCACTGTTGCCATGGAGCTGAGGCTTGGAATGGAACTCTCCAGGAGGAAGACATTACTGTGTTTAGTGAAACTGTTCAGAACCGAAGCTTGTCTCTCATCTCATGAGAGAGAGTGAGAGCTCACAACGTAGCATGCATTGTTTGCGGGAGAGAAGATAATTGATTCAGCTAACAGTTTGAAAACAAGCGTGACTGTAAATTTCAAGTGCCTTGCTGCCACAGTCTTTGATGTCTTAATATAATATATGCCACTTAGCAGACAATTTTATCCAAAGTGACTTACAGTCATGGGTGCGTACAGTTTACGTATGGCTGGTCCTGGGTATCAAACCCACTACCCTGAGGTTACAAGCACCATGCTCAACCAACTGAGCTACAAAGGACCACATATCTTAAGTGACATATGAATTATAGTCAGACCTGACTCCTAGTTACCTCTAGTTACCTCTTGTTACCTCTTTTGCACCCTTGCCTGTTCCTCCAGGATTCTTTCGCTCTTCGATCACAAAATGTTTAGCAAAATTGGCAATTCTCGTGTATATTATGCTAGGGCTTGCAAATTTCACCAATCACTACACTATTTCCGCATAATATGAATCAACGCCACACGCCAACAAACTTTTTCACCTCGTCAGTGCATTTTCGTAACAATTGGCATGAAAAATCTATTATTTTTGCCAACAAACATCACAAAGAATCCCTGTGACAGTGCTTGAGGCATCACTACAGACCTAGGTTCGATCCCAGGCTGTGTCGCAACCGGCCGTGACTGGGAGGTCCATAGGGCGGCACACAATTGGCCCAGCATCATCTGGGTTAGGGGAGGGTTTGGCTGGGGGGGGGGCTTTACTTGTCTCATTAGCGACTCCTTGTGGCGGGCTGGGTACCTGCAGGCTGACTTCGGTCATCAGTCGAACAGTGTTTCCTCCGACACATTGGTGCAGCTGGCTTCCGGGTTTAGCGGGCGGGTGTTAAGAAGCGGTTTGGCGGGTCATGTTTCGGAGGACACATGACTCCACCTTCGCCTCCCCCGAGCCCGTTGGGGAGTTGCAGCGATGAGACAAGATCGTAAATTGGATCGTAAATTGGATCGTAAATTGGATCGTAAATTGGATATCAAGAAATGTAAATAAAAAAATGAAATAATAATAATCCCTGGAGGGACTGTCTTCGCTTCTCTCTCCAGCACTAACTAACGCAGGCCATAACATTTCTCTATATCTTCTCTTGGGGTGAGTTCAGCCACCCTAACGCATATGCAATCATACCATATCTCCATATTTTCTCGTGGGGTAAGTTGAGCCACCCTTGTTTCTAGGAAATCACACACAAAATGTATAATCTGAGGAAGAGACAGGTCTGAAAGTAAGTCAGTCAGTCCGATATGGCGTCACAGAAAAATAAATAGTGGGGGGGGGGTTTACACCGTAGCGTTAAAACATGAGCCTATTAGAAAATCTAAACTCTGACATGTAACAGGACAGCAGTGCACGCATAAACAATCGCCAAAGGTTGGTACATTTTTTGGGGTGTTTTGTGTTACAGATGTCTCTTTTAATTCAACGATGTTTGGAGGCTGGTAATATGTAGTGAGTGGATGAACGCGCGCGGGGTAACCTAGTAAAGGAGCCTTTTGAAGTGATTTTTCGAAAAACATCCTCACTGGTTGTGTTTATGCCACAATAAAAGGTAATATAGTATAAAAGGCAAATGACAAATCTTTATGACTGACAGAGATCCTATTAAATTAATAAGGATTCTCTATGTAATTCTATGATTATTCTATGTAATTCTATGATTATTCTATGTAATTCTATGGGTATTCTATGTAATTCCATAATTATTCTATGTAAATCTATGATTATTCCATGTAATCCTATGTAATTCTATTATTCTTCCGGGACAGGTGGACTAGTAACCGAAAGGTTGCAAGATCGAATCCCCAAGCTGATAAGGTAAAAATCTGTCGTTCTGCCCCTGAACAAGGCAGTTAACCCACTGTTCCTAGGCCGTCATTGAAAATAAGAATTTGTTCTTAACTGACTTGCCTAGTTAAATAAAGGTAAAATAAAAAATTTAAATTATTATTCTATGGTTATTCTATGTAAATCTATGTTTATTCTATGTAATTCTATGATTATTCTATGTAATTCTATGGTTATTCTGTGTAATTCTATGGTTATTCTATGGTTATTCTATGTAATTCTATGAATATTATTTGTAATTCTATGAACATTCTATGTTATTCTATGGTTATTCTATGTAATTCTATGAATATTATTTGTAATTCTATGAACATTCTATGTTATTCTATGGTTATTCTATGTAATTCTATGATTATTCTATGTAATTCTATGATTATTCTATGTAGTTCTATGGTTATTCTATGTAATGCTATGGTTATTCTATGTAATGCTATGGTTATTCTTTGTAATTCTATGAATATTCTATGTAAATCTTTGGTTATTCTATGTAATTCTATGATTATTCTATGATTATTCTATGATTATTCTATGATTACTGTATGTAATTGTATGATTATTCTATGTAATTGTATGATTATTCTATGTAATTCTATGATTATTCTATGGCTAATATATGATTATTCTATGGTAATTATATGGTTATTGTATGATTATTCTATGGTTATTCTATGTAATTCTATGGTTATTCTATAGTTATTCTATAGTTATTCTACGATTATTCTATGTAATTCTACGATTATTCTATGATATGGATGCAGTCTATCACAGTGCCATCCGTTTTGTCACCAAAGCCCCATATACCACCCACCACTGCGACCTGTACGCTCTCGTTGGCTGGCCCTCGCTTCATACTCGTCGCCAATCCCACTGGCTCCAGGTCATCTACAAGTCTTTGCCAGGTAAAGCCCCACCTTATCTCAGCTCACTGGTCACCATAGCAGCACTCACACGTAGCACACGCTCTAGCCGGTATATCTCACTGGTCACCCCCAAAGCCAATTCCTCCTTTGGCCGCCTTTCCTTCCAGTTCTCTGCTGCCAATGACTGGAACGAACTACAAATATCACTGAAGCTGGAGACTCATATCTCCCTCACTAGCTTTAAGCACCAGCTGTCAGTGCAGCTCACAGATCTCTGCACCTGCATATAGCCCATCTGTAAACAGCCCATCCTACTACCTCATCCCCATACTGTATTTATTTATTTATCTTGCTCCTTTGCACCCCAGTAACTTGCACATTTTTCTTCTGCACATCTACCATCCCAGTGTTTAATTGCTATATTGTAATTACCTCGCCACCATGGCCTATTTATTGCCCTATCGCCCTTATCTTACCTCATTTGCACTCACTGTATATATACTTATTTTATTTTTATAATTGTTCTACTGTATTATTGGCTGTATGTTTGTGTATTCCATGTGTAACTCTTTGTTGTTGTATGTATCAAACTGCTGTGCTTTATCTTGGCCAGGTCGCAGTTGTAAATGAGAACTTGTTCTCAACTAGCCTACCTGGTTAAATAAAGGTAAAATAAATAAACAAAATTATTCTATGATTATTCTATGATTATTCTATGATTAGGGCCATCATTTGTTTTGATAAGTAGGGCATCTCGTACGGTGAAGAAATGTCTTCTACTTTCAACCCTGGGAGGTCATCATTTCATGGGAAAAGTCTTAAATCAATTTTTTGGAATTAACTTGCTTTCACCAAGACAAATGAATTTATTGTTGTTAGAGGTTTCATGATACATGTATCTAAACCAAACTAGTTACTTTTAAGATTGTTCTATACATCAGTTGGGCTCTCTATAAGCTTCAATAGGACGTCCTAAACCTAGCATGAAAGTGAATCCTTGTAGCTGTATGGGCCAATATAGTCAAAATATTTGTCTTGAGCTAAGTTTATCCAATGACTATGGAATAAATTGAGCCAATCGCAAGACGAGCAAATTTGAAGTGTTCTTCCCAGGCGTGTAATGCAAGGCATTATCACTGGGATGTGAGGTCACAACAGGGCCTATGTAACATGTTTGGGATCTATTCAAAAAATAAATGTAACCTTTATTTAACTAGGCAAGTCAGTTAAAACCTCTTAGGGATCCAGGGCAGTGTTCGGAGGTTCGGAGAGTCTGGCGTGCCCAAAGTAAAATGCCTGTTACTCAGGCCCAGAAACTAGGATATGCACATAGTTAGTAGTATTGGATAGAAAACACTCTAAAACTGTTAAAATAATGTCTGTGAGTATAACAGAACTGATTTGGCAGGCGAAAACCAAAGGAAAATCCATCCAGGAAATTGCTTTTTTCAGCTCTCTGACTTTTCCCATTCTTTGCTACAGTACACTGAAGAGAATAGCTCCCAGATTGCAGTACCTGTGGCTTCCAGTAGATGTCAACAGTCTTTAGACAAGGTTTCAGGCTTGTTTTTTGAAAAACCAACGAGTAAGAGCTGTTTTTCCAAGTGGACTCTGGAGAGGACTGTACTGTTTGACGTGCGTGACAGAGAGCGCGCCCTTCGTTTTTTTCCTTTTCTATTGACCAGGGTATTTTCCGTCTGAAATATTATCGTTTATATACATATTAGGGTACCTGAAGATCGATTAGGACGTTGTTTGAGTTGTTTGGACAAAGTTTATAGGTATCTTTTTTTGGTTTCGTTTGTGTGTAAAGGTGGATTACCGAACAAAACGCGCCAACCAAACAGAGATTTTGGGATATAAAAAGGGACTTTACCGAACAAAAGGACCATTAATTGTGTAGCTGGGACCCTTTGGATTGTCATCAGAGGAAGATCTTCAAAGGTAAGCGATTTATTTTATCGCTATTTTTGAGTTTTGTGACCCCCCGTGCTGGTTATGTTATTATGCTAATTGAATATGTATGCGGGGCACTGTCCTCAGACAATCAAATGCTATGCTTTCGCCCTAAAGCCTTTTTGAAATCTGACAACGCTGTGAGATTACCAAGATTCTAAGCTTTTGAAAGGTGTGCAACACTTGTGTTTTCATGAATGTTTAATATTACTATTTTTATAATATGAATTTGGCGTTCTGCATTTTATCGGATGTTGTCGCAGGTGGGTCAATAGCGACCCCCCGATCCCTAAGAAGTTTTAAGAACAAAATTATTCATTTACAATGACGGCCTAGGAACAGTGGGTTAACTGCCTTGTTCAGGGGCAGAACGACAGATTTTATACCTTGTCAGCTCAGGGATTCGACCTAGCAACCTTTCGGTTACTGGCTCAACGCTCTAACCACAAGTCTACCTGCATATGTCGGTTCAATAGGAAAATACCATTACATTTCTATCACGAAATGTGTAATGCTTCAGCTTTACAGACGGAGACCACTCACTGGGCACATAACATCAATTCAACGTCTATTGCACGTTGATTCAACCAGTTTGTATCCAGTGAGCATAGTGTTTGTTAGGTGTAACACTGCGTTAAAAATCTGCTTCAAATTATTAAAATACAACAAAAAAAGCGATTATGATTGTGTTGAATTGTGTTTGGGAAATTAAGATCGGCATTGTTTTGAAAAAGGGTGGTGGTAATATTTAATTCAGTACAGAAATGTGTAGGCGTGTTAACTTACCCTGTCCCGCGGCTCAATTTATCCCATACCCAGAGTAAGTTGAGCCAAGAAAGCACTTTTTTTTTGGACAAGCGATGTTTACAAAACTGTAATATTTACATGATTATTTCCAGGGATACACAACATCCTGAAATATATGTAGATATCTTTGTTAGAAAGAAAACTATATATATATATATATATTTCCCCTTAGCGACTCAGCTTACCCCACTCTCCCCTATCGCTCATTCTGTGGTCCTTATCGTGGGTTGTCCATAATGACACTCTTTAGGGCCCTGGTCAAAATAAGTGCACTACATATGGAACAGGGAGCCATTTGGGACTCAGACCATAACTCCGATAATCTAAATCAGAGATCTGAGTGCACAGAAACATGCAGACTTGTCTTATCTCGTCTAGAAATTCACTTCTGACTTTCACAGCATTGGAAGATAGCAGATTCATTAGCACCCTAACAGTACAGTACACACCAGGACATTTCATACAGACAGGTTTAACGTCAACATTGTTAAATACGAATGACATACCCAAAGGCCTCCTATGTCTATTGCCTACTGTAGGACGTCATTGCAAATAAGAATTTGTCCTTAACTGACTTGCCTAGTTAAAGGTGAAATAAAATAGTACTGTAATAGTATTGAGCATGAAAGGGAAGGGCTACAGTCACATACCTCACGTTACCTCAAGAAAATTGTATCGGACGTAATAACGCAGCCTCTAATTGTGAACCATTACCCCAACATAGATATACAACACCTAGAACAAAAAAACCCTACACCAAAACGAAACTAAACACGCCAGCCTGTCAAAATCAGGCCTGAACGTGACAGTACCCCCCCCCCAAAGGCGCGGACTCTGACCGCGCCAAAAGTCCGTTGGGGGGGGGGTCTTCGGGTGGGCCTTCCTGTCCCAGGTGGCAGCTCCGGTGCCGGCCGTGCTGGCTTGGGGTCCCACACCGGAGGCCCTGGGCTATTTGCCGGAACAGTTATTTTAGGACTGGGGACCTTCACTGGAGGTTCCGGACTGGGGACCTTCTCTGGAGGCTCCGGACTGGGGACCTTCTCTGGAGGCTCCGGACTGGGAACCTTCTCTGGAGGCTCCGGACTGGGAACCTTCTCTGGAGGCTCCGGACTGTCGACGCGCACTGGGACTCTGGTGCGGGGAGCAGGAACGGGCCGTACTGGACTCATGACGCGCACTGGGACTCTGGTGCAGGGAGCAGGAACGGGCCGTACTGGACTCATGACGCGCACCGGGACTCTGGTGCGGGGAGCAGGAACGGGCCGTACTGGACTCATGACGTGCACCGGGACTCTGGTGCGGGGAGCAGGAACGGGCCGTACTGGACTCATGACGCGCACCGGGACTCTGGCGCGGGGAGCAGGAACGGGCCGTGCTGGATCCACGACGGGCACAGGAATCCTGGAGCGTGGA
>QNTS01008165.1:19069-29716 GCA_003317085.1 Hucho hucho | reverse complement strand
CAGAGATAGTACAGAGATGCCTATTGACAGAGTATATTTGAGATCTCCCTGAGATTACAGATAAAGAGCAGAGGTCCTCTGCCCTCCTATCAAATCACCAGACTAACTACAAAAGACTAAAAACTACAAATCCCAGTTACATAGATAATTAAAGCAGGTTCCCTTTAGGCATCATTCCCAAAAATGCATCTGACTGGCATGGCAAGGATCAGACAGTCTAGCGAGCGTGGTGAAAATGTTTACAGTTACCGATTATATCTGACAAACAATGTCCCAGCCATTTCAAACTTTACAGCTACAAAATATGACATTTCTAAGCCATTGTAGACTTCAGGCTAGGCCTAAAGATGAAACCTTGCCCTCCAACCCTGTAGACCCTCTACAGTTTAGGGATGGGCTTGGCAGCCACAGCGATGCTCTCGATGGCACACTCGTCAGACCCCCGTCTGATCCTGAAGAAGCCCCCCTCGCCCCACTCCGTCCCCCAGCTGTTCTTCACCACCCAGAACTTCTGACCCGTCATGTGACATTGGCCGTAGCCCACCAGCAGCACCGCGTGGTTGGTCAACTCAAATGGGTTGTAGGGGTCATGGAGGCCCGTGTGGTGGTAGATGCCCTCCTTGTAGTGCATGAAGTCAGGATACACCTGGACGAGAACAGTGTGAGGAATACACCTGGCCATTTTGACTTAGCAAACTAATATTGGACATCACTCATGCACAAACCAACCAATGTGTGTGTCCCACCTCGAAAGCCACCCCCATGGGTCCGTTCTTGACCAGTTCCAGCATCATGGCAGACTCGCTGCAGCCTCCGTAGAACCCACCGACGTAGCTGTAGTCCGAGGCGTAGTGGCGGAGACAGCCATCGGGAACGTCACACGGGGAATCTGTCCCAGCGTACGGATAACACGACTCTTCCACAATCCCAAAGTCCTGGACGTACTTCCCAATGAGGTAGGGGAAACCGCCGTCACAACCTGAGAGGGAGGAAGTGAGAGGGGTTGGAGATACAGCAGAAACACAAACACCTGAGGTACAATTATGCAGTGTGTGCTCGCTCATTACCTTGGGAGTACTGGGAGCAGGAGACAACCTGCTGTGGGCTGAAGATGGGAGTCTCGGTGTTGTTGGTTTGGAGCCGGACACGAGCTTCCAACATTCCCATTAAGGCAAAGGAATAGCAGCTACCACACGAAGCTGGAGCCGACAGAGTAGCAGTCAAACCCTGCACTGTCACAACCAATCAAAAACCTCCCTGCAATATCAGTCACCACTAAGAACCAGACACCTGGTCAAGCAGTCCGTGGATCATCTTTAACCTGCAACTATTTTAGCCCCCAGCAGCAACCCTAGTTCTGTGGGTATTAACCCTAAAAGCAAATTTATGCTTGAGCCGAAAATGTGGTCGGAGGCTTCGTATGGAGGGTGTGACGCAATTGTGGAGCCTCCGGAGGTATGCAGAGAATAAATTAGGCTCCGTACCACATCGCGCCTCAAATTGTGACAATGCAGAGGGCTCCGTATAGCTCTGCATTGACATGATTGGTTGACGGGAGGTGGGGGCAGTACATCCTGTATAAACAAACTCACTTCACAATAATTCTGCAGTAAATGCTGTGAGGCCACTGTCGACCATGTAGAGCCTTTCAGGCAGGGCAGAAGGCCCCTGTTAAAACCCTTCAACAGAGCTCCTAAATCCCAGCCCTGCCGTTGCCCTCCCAGCCACCTATACAACTCACTACACACTGTCTGTGGGGTTGAGACAGTAACATTGGCCACTATAATCCAGGAGGGACCATGTGGTCTTTGATTTAGCAGTTCTCTAACTAGGAGAACAGGAGTGGCACGGCATGTTCTGTGGAGAACATTCCTAAGGCCTCAGACACAGCAGACAGGCTGAACATTATACACAGGGGTTGGGAGAGGAGACAGATACTGCCAAGAGACACGATAGACAAGTGTAAGTATTTGACCCGGCGTGTTACCCTGGTTGCGGACAGGACTGAGGTAGTTGACTCCGTTGACATCTCTCCAGTCCCAGCGCTCAGGGAGGCCGGCCGCCATCTTGACCAGCGTTGCTGTCACAGGGGCGGGGCCAACACGTCTGGGGAGGAGCACAGACTCATACAATAAGGGTACACCATGGACATTTCTGCAATGAATCCAAAATGAGTGTTACTATTGAACACCTTTAGGTACTACCTAAGTTTTAAAGTCCTGTTTCATACCTACTGAACACCACCAATGTGATCTCTTTCCCACTGTCTCCTGAGGTGAACACAAGTCCCCCCCACACACCATGGATTGGCGTCACAGCATGGACTGTACTTAGTTCCCACCATATTTCTGACACCAAACCATTCCTTTAAAATCCATGAGGGGGGGGGGGGGGGGAAGTGAACGACTGGAGAGAAAAATACAACTCAGCTGGGGGTTGAGAAATAAACTTCAGGCATTTGTAAGACCTTGTACAGAGTGCCTCTTACCATCCTTCATCATACCAGAGCAGTCTAGATGAGGTGGGGCCAGAGACAGTGTTCTATCATCCTAAAACAGAACCCTCTAGCCTTGGACTCATCTGCCATGACTATTCTCTCCAAGGGCACAACTGTCACTGGGGACATGTCCCTCCCACATTATGAAATTGCTTGTCACCCCCAGTTTTATCATTGGAATGTGATAAAACGAGGCGAAGGTGTGCATTAGGACCATGCGGACGCCTCCGAGCGGTCGGGTAGGCTGTGTGGAGTGTTTGACTGGATAAAACAATAGAATTATGTCCCCCCCCCACTTCAAAAACCAAAGTTAAGTCCCTGATTCACCCTTCTCTTTCAGAAGTCACAAATCTCACATGCAGACTCATCCTGCTTCTTCCTTGAGGCTGTAATGCGTGTGTGAAGTTCACCAAAATGAGTTTCATAATAATTTAATTCATGTTTCAATACATAGTTTCACAAGTGTGTGCCTGTACCTGGGGATGTGAGAGGCTGGTCCCCCAGCTCTGTGCATTAGCTGCTGCAGAGTGTAGGTCTCATGTACGCTGTAGGCCGTGGCTTTCCAGGAGCTCTGGGCCGCGTTGATGGAGTCAATGAAATCCAGGTTGTGTTTGTAGGACCTCTGGAGCAACCTGGGGGAGAATAGGGAGGAGTAAGACTGCTTCTACCTCTGCATTCCTTGCTGTTTGGGGTTTTAGGCTGGGTTTCTGTATAGCTCTTTGTGACATCGGCAGATGTAAAAAGGGCTTTATAAATACAATTTGATTGACATCACCCCACCTGAGAGGAGTAAACAAACCTATACAGCCTGAGGGAATGAAAACAGAATGAACGCAGGAGCACTAGAACAGCCAGAGAGCACTGCTCAGACTACAACACATAACTCACACTTGCCACGAGCAGTGACTGACAGCCAATGTAAAAGAGAGCCTAAAGGCTAAGCAGACTGCTTGCTTTTCAATATGAGCAAATCTCACAGTAAAATGGGACCATGGATGAAAAATAGCCTTCTAGCCAACTATAGAACTTCAACGTGAAAACGCAGGTTATTATTGGGCACAGAGTCTGTCAAGCACACTATAAAACCCTGAGGCTACTCACAGGTCATTGTGATGGTAGCGGTGTGTGTGTATGGAGCGAGGGGGTATTGGGACAACCCTCTTGGCAGTGAAGCAGGCCCAGTTGTTCCCCAGAGCATCATGGACCCAGCCTGGCAGAGTCTGGTCACAGTAGCTGGTCACCTCAGAGCCCTGCTTAGAGTACTGGAACAGAGAGGAGAAACTGTCTTTGTGCCTTTATGAACAGCAGCCATGACTAACAGTTGCCTTTTCCAGTGAAGCATGTGGTGTCACTGTGCTGAAACAAGTCCAGACAGTTTCAAAAAGGAAGTACAAGTGATATCTGCAAGTCACCTCAACCATGTAGGAGAGACAACACTGAACATTTCCCCTGATAAAGTCACGCGGCAGTCATGTGAAAAGCAAAACGAAATACAACCCTGAATGAAAAAAGTAGCAACACAAAACTGAAAGTAACTTTGAATCACAAGCCTGAATGCATCAATAATGTAGCAATTGAGAGGTAAAAGACAGATTAGTGATTGAACCACCAACCCTGCAGTTACAGGAAAGGTTACCAGCCATGTGTCTGACGAGCCTGAAACGTAATGTGCAAATCTACAAGGTAAGAGGACTTCCATCACGGCCAGCCCGCTCATTAGAAGACTGATGGCATTTACTGAGCTAAACTGACCAAGACGCACCGCTCACATAAAACCTCACAATTCTGCCCAAAAACAATGACAACTACTCTCAACCAGTGGCATATGGGCTTTCTAGGTGAGCGCTGATGCCACCCTTCGATAAGCAGTGCCCACTTTGTCAGAGGCAAGGGTGGGAAATATTTAGCTTGTCCATTCCCAGCGCACCTCTCCAGAGAGCTGCTAGACCGACATCTGTGCAGCGCTTCAACATCAAAAATCCTGTAGCAGATAAAGGATATGGTAGAACAAGTATGTGGCCTTTCCTGTAGCCTACAGGCTGGAGATAAAATGACAATGTAATTCCTTATCCGCCCAAAATGTCCCAGACCTCTTGACAGAGATCATAGTATGCTACTGTTGTAGACTAAAGTGTAACCCTGAATGAAACACAGAAGTGAGAGCTTAAACCTGCCTTGAAGAAGCCAAACCACTTGTAGTCGTTGAGGACAACCTCAAAGCCCTGATTGTAGATGAGGGTGAAGAATCCTGTGTTTCCCAGGTCGTCCACCGCCACAGACAACTTCTCCAACTGCACCGTTATCGACTTATCAATGGTGTCTTTTTTAAAACATACAAAGAGACATTTGGTAATTACTTCTCAATTAAACTTTGGGCTTCTTCTGTATTTCAAAGTATGACGGGATAGACATTGTAACATTGGGCAGAGGTGAAAGTTGTATCAAACCTTGTAACAAAAGCACAATCAATAGCCTACAAACCAATTGCAATAGTAGGCTACCGGGTCAAGTTAACACGCAAACCAATTCAAGTTGATGTTACATAGCCTACTTGATCGCTTAAAGCGTGAGGTTGTTCCGCACTTCCAGCTCTTACCCATCAGAGAGCAGTTGATGCCTTGGCCTTGTCCCCCCTTCGATACCTGGAACACCCAGGAGCCCAACAGGTCTTCATAGGTGCAGTTGGCCGGGGTATCAGCCTGGGAGCCCTCCACCCAGAGCAGGAACACACACAGCAACACACCGCTCACCTTCATCGCGTCACACCACGCTCCTTTTTACAGAACTACACAAAGATTTGAGTCTACGATAATAACTAGCGAGGAACTTGAGTTTAAGTAGAAGCAGAAATAGAAAACGGTAGGCTATATTTCCCCGTACTTCGATGCACCTGCGAGACGGGTTTGTGATTTGTCCTCCGTGCTTTTGTACAATCAGAAGGAACTTTCCCTTCGGTCATATGACCCACTGCAGATTCTCACGTGACTCACTTGGGCTTTATCAGAGAAGACAAAGATGATTTATTATATTGGCAAGATAGCCGAGTGACCCTTCTAACAACGGAAATAGATGTCCTCAATGTTGAAGGCAAATGAGGTCAGGTGGAACCCTTGTAGCCAATGAGAGGGCAGTACGCGTGTGAACAACTAAGTCATTTTTCTCAAATTTGCCGGAATGCCACGTGAATCCAATTATATCAGTACATTTGTAACCTAAACATTACGAAACTTATATTTGATCAAATTAGCCTCTCGTAACTCGACACTCTTTCACAGACAGATTTTGGGCGAAGTAAATCCTCTCGCTTCGCCTGTTCCTGTCTGGAGGAGAGGATCGAATTGGAAAGGGAAACTGCAAATGTCGCTAATGACTTTGGGGTGTTCCTTGTTAAGGCAAATTACATTCAGTTGGTTTTCAGCTGTGAAGACACTTCACTTCAGGAACTCTGCTGTGGCTGACTTTTAAAAAGTCAGCGTTTTATTCGATAATGAGAACACTTAAAGGTGTTTGTAAAGGATATAAACTCTGCAAAAAAAGAAACGTCCTCTCACTGTCAACTGCCTTTATTTTCAGCAAACTTAACATGTGTAAATATTTGTATGAACATTACAAGATTCAACAACTGAGACATGAACTGAACAAGTTCCACAGACATGTGACTAACAGAAATTGAATAATGTGTCCCTGAACAAAGGGGCTGTCAAAATCAAAAGTAACAGTCAGTATCTGGTGTGGCCACCAGCTGCATTAAGTACTGCAGTGCATCTCCTCCTCATGGACTGCACCAGATTTGCCAGTTCTTGCTTTGAGATGTCACCCCACTCTTCCACCAAGGCACCTGCAAGTTCCTGGACATTTCTGGGGGGAATGGCCCTAGCCCTCACCCTCCAATCCAACAGGTCCCAGACGTGCTCATTGGGATTGAGATCCGGGCTCTTCGCTGGCCATGGCAGAACACTGACATTCCTGTCTTGCAGGAAATCACGCACAGAACGAGCAGAATGGCTGGTGGCATTGTCATGCTGGAGGGTCATGTCAGGATGAGCCTGCAGGAAGGGTAACACATGAGGGAGGAGGATGTCTTCACAGTAACGCACAGCGTTGAGATTGCCTGCAATGACAACAAGCTCAGTCCGATGATGCTGTGACACACCGCCCCAGACCATGACGGACCCTCCACCTCCAAATCGATCCCGCTTCAGAGTACAGGCCTCGGTGTAACGCTCATTCCTTCGAAGATAAACGCGACCATCCCCCCTGGTGAGACAAAACCGCGACTTGTCAGTGAAGAGCACTTTTTGCCAGTCCTGTCTGGTCCAGCGACGATGGGTTTGTGCCCATAGGCAACGTTGTTGCCACTGATGTCTGGTGAGGACCTGCCTTACAACAGGCCTACAAGCCCTCAGTCCAGCCTCTCTCAGCCTATTGCGGACAGTCTGAGCACTGATGGAGGGATTGTGCGTTCCTGGTGTAACTCGGGCAGTTGTTGTTGCCATCCTGTACCTGTCCCGCAGGTGTGATGTTCGGATGTACCGATCCTGTGCAGGTGTTGTTACGTGGTCTGCCACTGCGAAGACAATCAGCTGTCCGTCCCGTCTCCCTGTAGCGCTGTCTTAGGCGTCTCACAGTGCAGATATTGCAATTTATTGCCCTGGCCACATCTGCAGTCCTCATGCCTCCTTGCAGCATGCCTAGGGCACGTTCCCGCAGATGAGCAGGGACCCTGGGCATCTTTCTTTTGGTGTTTTTCAGAGTTAGTAGAAAGGCCTCTTTAGTGTCCTAAGTTTTCATAACTGTGATCCTAATTGCCTAGGGGCGGCAGGTAGCCTAGTGGTTAGAACGTTGGACTTGTAACCGGAGGGTTGCAAGTTCGAATCCTTGAGCTGACAAGGAAAAAATCTGTCGTTCTGCCCCTGAACAAGGCAGTTAACCCACTGTTCCCCGGGCGCCGAAGACGTGGATGTCGATTAAGGCAGCCCCCCGCACCTCTCTGATTCAGAGGGGTTGGGTTAAATGCGGAAGACACATTTCGGTTGAAGGCATTCGGCTGTACAACTGACTAATAATGGTGACTTTGACTATCGTCTGTAAGCTGTTAGTGTCTTAACGACCGTTCCACAGGTGCATGTTCATGAATTGTTTATGGTTCATTGAGCAAGCATGGGAAACAGTGTTTAAACCCTTAACAATGAAGATCTGTGACATTTAAAATAATTTTGTGGTGTTCATTACTTATGCTTAATTGGCATAATGTGAAATAGATGCTCTTAAATTCTATTCAAGGGCTTTATTGGCATGGGAAACATATGTTAACATTGCCAAAGCAAGTGAAGTAGATAATAAACAAAAGTGAAAGAAACAATACAAATTAACAATTAACTTTACACTCACAGAAGTTCCAAAAGAATAATGACATTTCAAATGTCATTATGTCTATATAGTGTTGTAACGATGTGAAAATAGTTAAATTACTGTGGTCAGGTATTCTGCCACTGTGTACTCTCTGTTTAGGTTTAAATATCATTCTAGTTTGCCCTGTTTTTTTGTTAATTCTTTCCAATGTGTCAAGTAATAATCTTTTTGTTTCTCATGATTTGGTTGGGTCTAATTCTGTTGCTGTCCTGGGGCTCTGTGGGGTCTGTTTGTGTTTGTGAACAGAGCCCCAGGTTAATTTCTCTGTAGGTGATGACTTTGTTATGGAAGGTTTGGGAATCGCTTCCTTTTAGGTGGTTGTAGAATTAAATGCTCTTTTCTGGATTTTGATAATTAGCGGGTATCGGCTTAATTCTGCTCTGCATGCATTATTTGGTGTTTTACGTTTTTTTGTTTGGTGTTTTACGTTTTACGTACACAGAGGATATTTTTGCAGAATTCTGCATGCATAGTCCCGATTTGGTGTTTGTCCCATTTTGCGAATTCTTGGTTGGTGAGCGGACCCCAGACCTCACAACCATAAAGGGCAATGGGTTCTATAACTGTTAAGTATTTTTAGCCAGATCCTAATTGGTATGTATAGTTTTTGGTGTGCTCTAGGGCAGGTATTCCCTAACTGGGGCAAAGCCGTCGGGGGTAAGCCAAATAAATTGTTTATTTTTATTAAACAGTCCATTTATATTTTCCAACGGGGCTATACATTTGGGTGAGGTTTTTTTCTCGACTGAGTAGCCTCCTTTCACTGGCAAAAATAAAATTAAACCATCTACTGTTCAGCGAAATAACAACACAATGTCAAATACAGGTAGCCTAGTCAAATAATTGACATCCAATCACATTAACTGTCACTCTCTCACGGGAATTCCACGAACGGTCCGCATGTAGCCAAACGTAGCTGCTGCTCATGTTGGAATCTGTACTGATGGCGCAAAAGCCATGACTGGGAGACATAGTGGAGTGGTAAAATGCGTGCAAGCAGTTGCTCCCGATGCCACTTGGGTACACTGCAGCATCCACCGAGAGGCTCTTGCTGCCAAGGGAATGCCTGACAGCTTGAAAGACGTTTTGGACACAACAGTGAAAATGGTTACCTTTGTTAAAGCAAGGCCCCTGAACTCTCGTGTATTTTCTGCACTATGCAATGATATGGGCAGTGACCATGTAACGCTTTTCAACATACAGAAGTGCGCTGGTTATCAAGGGGCAAAGTATTGACACGTTTTTTTTTTAAATAGAGAGACAAGCTTCAAGTTTGCTTTGCTGACCATAATTTTCACAGCTGACCGCTTGCATGATGACGAGTTTCTCACACGACTGGCCTATCTGGGTGATGTTTTTTCTCGCCTGAATGATCTGAATCTAGGATTACAGGGACACTCCGCTACTATATTCAATGTGCCGGACAAAATTGAGGCTATGATTAAGAAGTTGGAGCTCTTCTCTGTCTGCATTAACAAGGACAACACACAGGTCTTTCCATCATTGTATGATTTTTTTGTGTGCAAATGAACTCAAGCTTACGGACAATGTCAAATGTGATATAGCGATGCACCTGAGTGAGTTGCGTGCACAATAACGCAGGTACTTTCCCGAAATGGATGACACAAACAACTGGATTCATTATCCCCTTCATGCCCTGCCTTCAGTCTACTTACCGATATCTGAACAAGAGAGCCTCATCGAAATTGCAACAAGCGGTTCTGTGAAAATTGAATTTAATCAGAAGCCACTGCCAGATTTCTGGATTGGGCTGCGCTCAGAGTATCCTGCCTTGGCAAATCAGGCTGTTAAGACACTTATGCCCTTTGCAACTATGTACCTCTGTGAGAGTGGTTTCTCAGCCCTCACTAGCATGAAAACGAAATACAGACGCAGACTGGAAAATGATTTAAGACTGAGACTCTCCAATACAAACCAACATTGCAGAGTTATGTGCATCCTTTCAAGCACACCCTTCTCATTAACCTGTGGTGAGTTATTCACAATTTTCAATTAACAAATAATGTTTAATATGTAAGATGGTTAAATAAAGAGCAAAATTATAGATTATTATTATATTATTATTTGTGCCCTGGTCTTATAAGAGCTCTTTGTCACTTCCCACAAGCCAGGTTGTGACAAAAACTCAAACTCATTCTTATGTTTAGTGAATGCATCGTATAGTGTGTGTGTGGCAGGCTTACAATGATGGCAAAAAACTACATTTGAGAGTTGACCATGGTGCTAGAGGGGGTACGCAGCTGGAGGTTGAATGTTTGAAGGGGTACAGGCCTATAAAAAGTTTGGGAAACACTGCTCTAGGGCAATGGTGTCTAGATGGAATTTGTATTCGTAGCCCTGGCAACTGGACCTTTTTTGGAACACCATTATTTTTGTCTTACTGATATTTACTGTCAGGGCCCAGTTCTGACAGAATCTGTGCAGAAGATCTAGGTGCTGCTGTAGGCCCTCCTTGGTTGGGGACAGAAACACCAGATCATAAGCAAACAGTAGACAATTTACTTCAGATTCTAGTAGGGTGAGGCTGGGTGCTGCAGACTGTTCTAGTGCCCTCGCCAATTCGTTGATATATATGTTGAAGAGGGTGGGCTTAAGCCGCATCCCTGTCTCACACCCCGGTCCTGTGGAAAAATATTTTTGTGTTTTTTGCCAATTTTAACCGCACACTTGTTGTTTGTGTATATGGAATTTATAATGTCGTATGTTTTTTTGTCGTA
>QNTS01008165.1:4392-14512 GCA_003317085.1 Hucho hucho | reverse complement strand
CCAGGCTGTCTGTCCCCAGGCTGTCTGTCCCCAGGGAGCTGAGGGAGGTCAGACCCTCTGTTTGACCTGGATGTGATCCTCAGGTCATGACCTTTGCTTCCGGGACACACATCTCCCTGCACCCTGTTTCCTGCCCTCATCTAATCTCCTCTCAGCATCCCTCCCATCCTAGCACCAGTAGGAGGGTTAAATGAGTGAAACAATGCATCTGGATAATATACAGCCAGGGCCTGCGTAGGGTGGGAGTGTTTGCCTCTGTGTAGGGGAGGTGTGGATTTCTCTGTGTGGGGGAGGTGTGGGTTTCTCTGTGTAGGGGAGGTGTGTATTTCTCTGTGTGGGGGAGGTGTGGGTTTCTCTGTGTGGGGGAGGTGTGGATTTCTCTGTGTAGGGGAGGTGTGGATTTCTCTGTGTGGGGGAGGTGTGTATTTCTCTGTTTAGGGGAGGTGTGGATTTCTCTTTGTGGGGGAGGTGTGGATTTCTCTGTGTGGGGGAGGTGTGGATTTCTCTGTGTAGGGGAGGGGTGTCTTTCTCTGTGTAGGGACGATGTGGGTTTCTCTGTGTAGGGGAGGTGTGGGTTTCTCTGTGTGGGGGAGGTGTGCCTTTCTCTGTGTGGGGGACGTGTGTATTTCTCTGTTTAGTGGAGGAGACTGACATTGAGGGTTTTACTCATTCTGTTTCTTGATGCCATTCTCATTCTTTACTCACTCATTCCTTTTTCCAGTTTAAACTGGCCTCTCAGTTAGCCATCTGCTACAATTCCCTCATGCTGAATTAGTGGAGGCTTCTCAGAGGAGGAAGGGGAAGACCATCCTCCTCAGGGAATTTCATAAAAGTAAAAATAGTGAAACAAAATAGTTGTCATTTTTAGATAAAACTATACTAAATATATTCACGTCACCAAATAATTAATTAAAACACACTGTTTTGCAAAGAAGGTCTACATTAGCCTCAACAACACTCTGTAGGGTAGCACCATGGTGTAGCCGGAGGACAGTTAGCATCCGTCCTCCTCTGGGTACATTGACTTCAATACAAAACCTAGGAGGCTCATGGTTCTCACCCCCTTCCATAGACTTATACAGTAATTATGACAACTTCCGGAGGACGTCCTCCAACCATCAGAGCTCTTGCATCATGAACTGACATATTGTCCACCAAATCAAAGGATCAGAGAATGAATCTAGTACTGAAAGCATAAGCTGCAGTTAGCTAGCACTGCAGTGCATACAATGTGTTGGTTGACTCAAAGAGAGAGAAAGACAATAGTTGAACAGTTTTGAACAAATTAATTTATAAAAAAATTAAGGAGACAGAAGAGAGGTAGAGAGAGAGATAGCTATATTTTGTATTTTTTAGCTAGCTAAACTCAGCAAAAAAAGAAACGTCCCCTTTTCAGTACCCTGTCTTTCAAAGATAATTCGTCAAAATCAAAATGACTTCACAGATCTTTATTGTAAAGGGTTTAAACACTGTTTCCCATGCTTGCTCAATGAACCATAAACAGTTAATGAACATGCACCTGTGGAACGGTCGTTAAGACACTAACAGCTTACAGACGGTAGGCAATTAAGGTCACAGTTATGAAAACTTAGGACACTAAAGAGGCCTTTCTACTAACTCTGAAAAACACCAAAAGAAAGATGCCCAGGTTCCCTGCTCATCTGCGTGAATGTGCCTTAAGCATGCTGCAAGGAGGCATGAGGACTGCAGACGTGGCCAGGGCAATAAATTGCAATGTCCGTACTGTGAGACGCCTAAGACAGCACTACAGGGAGACAGGACGGACAGCTGATCATCCTCGCAGTGGCAGACCACGCGTAACAACACCTGCACAGGATCGGTACATCCGAACATCACACCTGTGGGACACCTAGAGGATAGCAACAACAACTGCCCGGGTTACACCAGGAACGCACAATCCCTCCATCAGTGCTCAGACTGTCCACAATAGGCTGAGAGAGGCTGGACTGAGGGCTTGTAGGCCTGTTGTAAGGCAGGTCCTCACCAGAAATCACCGGCAACAACGTTGCCTATGGGCACAAACCCACCGTCGCTGGACCAGACAGGACTGGCAAAAAGTGCTCTTCACTGACGAGTCACGGTTTTGTCTCACCAGGGGTGATGGTCGGATTCGCGTTTATCGTCGAAGGAATGAGCGTTACACCGAGGCCTGTACTCTGGGTCGGGATCGATTTGGAGGTGGAGGGTCCGTCATGGTCTGGGGCGGTGTGTCACAGCATCATCGGACTGAGCCTGTTGTCATTGCAGGCAATCTCAACGCTGTGCGTTATAGGGAAGACATCCTCCTCCCTCATGTGGTACCTTTCCTGCAGGCTCATCCTGACATGACCCTCCAGCATGACAATGCCACCAGCCATACTGCTCATTCTGTGCGTGATTTCCTGCAAGACAGGAATGTCAGTGTTCTGCCATGGCCAGCGAAGGGCCCGGATCTCAATCCCATTGAGCACGTCTGGGACCTGTTGGATCGGAGGGTGAGGGCTAGGGCCATTCCCCCCAGAAATGTCAGGGGACTTGCAGGTGCCTTGGTGGAAGAGTGGGGTAACATCTCACAGCAAGAACTGGCAAATCTGGTGCAGTCCATGAGGAGGAGATGCACTGCAGTACTTAATGCAGCTGGTGGCCACACCAGATGCTGACTGTTACTTTTGATTTTGACCCCCCCCTTTGTTCAGGGATACATTATTCCATTTCTGTTAGTCACATGTCTGTGGAACTTGTTCAGTTTATGTCTCAGTTGTTGAATCTTGTTATGTTCATACAAATATTTACACATTTTAAGTTTGCTGAAAATAAATGCAGTAAGAGGATGTTTCTTTTTTTGCTGAGTTTAGTTTAGCCTACTCAAACACTCGGCTCAAACAGAGAGGAATGCTATGTTGGCTAGCTGGCTATGGCTATCCAACACTGGAACTCCAAGTCAAGTTAAGCTTTTCATTTTTATTAATTTATTGCCATCGGGGCCCACCGGTGTAACTGCTAAACTGCTTGCTGACTGTACACTGTACTGCATGAGTGAAGTGTGTTTACTAACGCCTTAGTTCTAGTAGCTATGTTGACTATGACATAAGCTAATATGGTGACAACGATGTAGGCTGTGTGTAGCGGTTATGATATGAAGGTTTGGCTTGGAAAAGTTTTCTCACCTGGTCACAGACAGCTGATCTGTTGTGCACCGAAGTCCCTTCTTGCAAGTGAAGGGAAAAGAAGATGAGAGGAAGAGAGCGCGTAGATGTGAGAATGAATTATACAATGATAAAAGGGATCATGCTGTTTGTATGTGGCTTCTATGAAAATGAAATGTGTTTGCGTGTAATCCAATAGAAACTCTTGTTTGCAACTGTTGGACTAATAATTACACCTTATATCAGCTAGATGCAAGAGTGCGCAAGACGGTATTGAATGTCACTGTCTGTCACCTCAACTACTCAAATTTCTTTCAACCTGTGCACCTACGTTGTAAACTTTCATTTATAGGGTAGGTTGTAACAACCTCATGATGAGTATAGTGAAAATTAGAGTATAATGTAGTAGCCTAAACCTATCGCTGTTACATTGAGCTGGGTGAATGGAATATGAATGCCAGTTATCCAATATGCTGTTATAGAAATAAGGCCATACTCACCAAAAAATGTATCGTCCTCACTCATCTTAAAAGGCACCAACTGCCACTGTGCTGAATCAATGTGTGTGATAGAGAGGAGAGAGATAGAGAAACAGAGTAAGTGAGAGAGATGAAAGAGTGAGGAAGGAGAGAGAGGAGGAGAAGGGAAGAGAGGAAAGGGGAGGAGAGAAGGCATTGCCTTCCATAGTGTCTCCTAATTGAATGCAGTCATGACCAAAAGAACCCTCTTTGTCCTCATGAGTGGAATGTTATTCATATTTTTCATAATTTCATAATTAATAAAAATGTATAAAAATGTGGTGTTTCTATTCAAACAGTTTTGTTATATTTCTGTCTACTGTGATGTATATAAAGTGTAATATTGGGATGCAAACTCAAAACTCTATATCTGACATGGTACAGGTGTCTTCTTTGTTTAAGCCCATTACCATGTGTGTGAGGTGTATACTTTTGTTTCAAAGTAGATTTGTTTAAGACTACCAAGAATCACTCTGTGTGACCCTGATTTAGCCCACTGCAGTAAAAGGTTAAGTCTGATTCATAGTTGGCCAATACAGTCCTTTAATGTCTGGGATGTCATGGTGACTGATTCTGAATGTTTGCAGATCAGGCTGCATGGATGAGTCGCTGAAATATCAGAGTTGATCATTGGCCACAGCTCCGACTATCTCAGCCAATCCACAGGTCCGACTATCTCAGCCAATCCAAATACCTTTTCTTATTAAATAACAGTTGATTCTTGCAGTAGGACATTACAATGAGAGGTTTTTAATAATGATTCAGAAGTTACACTGCAGTACATTTACACAATGATTCTGCAATGGCTAGGAAACGAAAGCAAAAACTTGCCACATTTCCTACCTTACGTACCACAGGCCAGTGGATCCCAAACCTTTGTGACACACCTAAGCCCAGCTGGGACCAAGACAAACCGTCTGCGACCCACCAGAGGGCCCCGACTCACCGTTTGGGAAACACTGCTCTGTAGGTTAGACTTCACTCTCCTACTCCTTCAAAAGTAAACATGTTTCTTAACAGCTGTTAACATATATTCTCACGTTTTACAAAGCTGAATGAAACAACTAAATATATCATCAAATATCAACAGAAACCATCTCCAATATCACATCGATAGCATCATGTTACATTCTACACTTCTACACGCCAGAGAAAGCAGCTAAACCCCAAACCAAACCCAAAGCCCACTAAGGTAGGAGAGCAGCAGACACAGTTGGTTATCAGATTTTGTGTCAGCAGTAAACATGGTCTGTAGAGATTCTATAGAGTTGGCACTGAGTGAAGGAGGTTGGTATCAGAGCCATGTATTTAGAGAGTTGGGCCAATTTTAGAATGTTGAATATTGATCTAATTCTAGACATACAGTTACATAGCAATATTCAAATATACCCCATGTAATGTTAATGGGGAGCTACCATAGAATGTTGCAGTGTCATGTAAACGTGTCATAATGCAGAAACTTCTGGAAATACATGGCTCTGGTTGGTATGAATGAACCATGAGAATGCTCTGTGGAGTGTAGACAGTGTCAGTGTACATCTGTTCTCTCATCTTAGCTGTTTGTCAGTGAATGACTACGGGTGACATCGTGATAGGGTAGAAATGTAGAGACCATTGCATGCATTCCATGTACACACATGAATTATTGAGCTGCCTTGCCTTTGTCTATTGGAATTCTACATAGTTCATCACCATTTCTCATGAAATCACAAAGCTAGCAGAAATATATGCTGATAAGCTTGATAAATAATCATCACGACGTGATTCAACAACATAAACTGGATTATCTCAAGTCAGCAGTATGAACGTAAACATCACTAATTCTAGGCAACATTCATCATCTTATTGACATCTCTAATGAACATAGACTCCCCATGAATAGAATCTCACTAGAACCATTGTCTTAGTCATGACTATGGGAGTAAGAAAAATAATAATAATTTAGGAATTACAATTATTTCTCAAATTCTTTTGATTTGTATTAATTTAAAGAATAAAGAGTACAGTGTACCATGTCATAAACCTTACACTATTTTGTCGCAAATGTAGCTTAAATTGGACAATGATGTTGACTCTGATAAGATCGTTCTCTGAATAGGCCATGGTCATCTTACAGAATGGTCATCTTACAGAGAAAAAAAAAAATGCTCAAATACAATTTAGTTTACACGTTTCAACCCATGGAGTGAACTTGAGCACATAGCCATGTCGTGTCCATGTACTGAAATATAAAAACATTCAACATTCAATTCAGCAGCTTCAACATACATACAAAAATAGGGTTGACAATATCTCAGATATCCAGCATTTAGAACAGCTCTCTGTAACTCATATATTTGAATGAATCTCCAGTTTCTCTATGTTTTACACAGTAAACATGGTTTGGGGTAAATTAATCTGAACAGCGTTTATCTAGAGCAGACTGAAATACAAACTTTGCAGAGCCTCGATATGCCAGAGTCTCGAAATGTAATGCAAATCTCCCAATCATTGGATGATTTGAGCAAATAAGATGTGAGTATCACAAGTTAGGACACAGCCCTGTAGGAGGTGAATGTGTGTTCAGGCTGTGTCACTGTGGAAACTTCCAGCCCTGTGGAAAGAGCTGTGTTCAGGCTGTGTCACTGTGGAAACCTCCAGCCCTGTGGAACGAGCTGTGTTCAGGCTGTGTCACTGTGGAAACCTCCAGCCCTGTGGAACGAACTGTGTTCTGTCTGTCTCACTGTGGAAATCTCTAGCCCTGTGGAAAGAGCTGTGTTCTGTCTGCCTCGCTGTGAAAATCGCCAGCCCTGTGGAAAGAGCTGTGTTCTGTCTGTCTCACTGTGGAAATCTCCAGCCCTGTGGAAAGAGCTGTGTTCTGTCTGTCTCACTGTGGAAACCTTCAGCCCTAGATGATGTGTGTACCATTTTACATTCACAAATATGAGATCAGGTCAGTTTTCCACAGATCAGTTTAGCATTTCTAGGGTTGAGCTTAGTGTTGTTTATAGGAATCAGCCTTATAAACAATAGAATACAATATGAGGAGTTACTGTGAATCCTGTGAATCCAGCAGGGTAGAGTAACTCAGAACAGCCCAGTGGGGCAACATGGAGTCAAAGTGCTGAGTCAAGCTGCTGCCACACACACACACACACACACACACACACACACACACACACACACACACACACACACACACACACACACACACACACACACACACACACACACACACACACACACACACACACACACACACACACACACACACACACACACAGAGAGAACAAGCTGCATCAATACTGTGCTATCTCAACATAAACACAGGTAAATTACACTCCATAGCCACAACAAAGCTATCGCTATCTCAACATTGTTTTAAGGTCATTAGTCAATGGTACTGCTCTGGGATGAATGGTTTCTTAGAGAGTTTTGGGTAGAAGGGATAAGGGTATGTATAGCTGTGATACAGACTGAGGTACTACAGACTACAACGGGACTTTCACCCAGTACAGATGTGTGTCATGTATGTGTATGGATAGTATTGCTTAAGGTTTGAACATCTGGAATATATTTATATAGAAAATATCCAAAACAATAAAAACAGTTTACTTTCACGAAACCACTTATTTCCCAACAAGTTACCCTCCCTCCCAAGCCCTCTCACCCTTTGGCACGATAATATGTTTTTATGTATTTTTGTATTTCTGATGTACAATGATTTTTGTTGTAACAGAATTACTAGACATTTGAATAGTAACCTACACTCTCACATTCAATGTAACACTTGTTTTTTTGTCATATTGGTACTGTATATGTCACAACATAATCATAATTATAAAAACATTTCTTTTTGTAAATCTTTTTTTACCTTTTTGATATGTAAATGGAAATAATTTTAGGATCTGTCATTGCATGCCCTTGTTATGTACAGAATCGCTATGTCTGATAGAAGCTGTTCTCTCTACAGGCCCATGTCTAAGTGAACAACGGTACCAAGTCACAAGCAGACGTTTATTGTCATGAATCTTGCCCTGGAGGCAGAACTGAGCGATTTGCTCTAGACGGGCCAGTCAAAATGGGAAACAAAAAAAAATAGTGCTTTTTGGTCGTAATTTAAGGTTACACGTTAGGGTTTATAGTGTGGTTAAGGTTAGGGTTAGAGTGAGGTTTTAAATCAGCTTTTATGACTTTGTGGCTGGCAGGTTAGTGTTTTTTGTTATGACTCTTGTTCTGGAGGCAGCTCTGCAGAATGGTCCCTAGCTGGCACAGCCACAAATCTGACCTACATTTGTAGCTGGCATATCTAAGGGGAAATCACTCATTTCTGACTCCAGGGCAATAAATACCAACCTGCTACAAAGTCACACACATTGTTATGCCAGAAGTGGATCCGTTTCTACTAAATTCCTCTGGATTTCACAAATATTCTCATTCTGGCCCTCCTAGCTCTAGAGCCAGAGGGGATACACAGCGCTAAATCAGGGTGCTAAAACATCTACAAGCCCTTCTGACAGCATGAAGCAAACATGACTTCAGACATCAGTCTTAGACAGGGGGCTGGGTGCAATGTTCCCTCTAAACTGCTCTAGTGTGTTGGTGCGCAGTTGCCTGGGACTGCCGTGCAGAACAAATATCAGCCCACAGAGAGAAGCACGAGATTGAACTTTACTCAACTTTCTAGAGCAGTGGTCACCAACCAGTCAATCAATATTGACTGGTCGATCTCCAAGGCATTCCTAGTCGATCTCCAAGGCATTCCTAGTCGATCTCCAAGGCATTCCTAGTCGATCTCCAAGGCATTCCTATTCGATGGCCAAAGATTTCTGTAAAAAATCCAATGATAGAGCATTGTGTTCCTATATTTTTGGGGCGATAGGTGCACCCGATTCAGCTGCCCTGAGTGCCGGGTAGATGAACTGTTGCCATTTGAACCATTTCATGTGTCTGAAGGTACAAACTTAGCCTTCCTGGCAGGCCCGGAGAGCAAATCAAATGCACTATAGGCCTACCGTTGGCCAATCAGATGGCTCAGATGACCGAGTCTGCAGTAACGTAGCAGGCATAAAAGAAAGCTACAGCAAAGTTGATACTGTGAGATTTCAAAACGTTTAAAACCACGACTAGAGAGAGACTGACAACGACTACAGCTAAGAGCTGCAGAAATAATGCAGCGCGACTCGAGTTTCGCCATCAGCTGGAAGACATCCCTTTTTGATCAGTGTCATTGGAGGAAAGGGAGAGAGGAAGGGATGTTGAGAGACGGACCCTCAGTCTGCTGCTCTCTCCCTCCGCTGAGACTGACCATCAGATGCAGGCACCATCAGCCCAGTAAAATACAAATAAAAGGCAAATTATTTAAATCAATGCTCACTCAGCTGTGCTTCACAAGTAATACAACAATGGATCTATTACCGGTGTGATCATACAGTCTAGCTCCAATTTTGAAATATAATTTAAAAAAATGGCCCGAACAACAATGCATTTGCAAGGCTATACAAGCAAAGCCAGTATGTGTTGATAATGCATTGGGCCTATAGCTTACTGCACAAACCTCATTGCTACAGAACTGTTTATAATTGGTTAATGTTGCATAGGCTTATGTTTTTAAGTCAGGTTAATAAAAAATCAGAGCTGTAGATCTCGGCATGCAAAAGGTTGGTGACCACTGTTCTAGAGTTTTCCCTGTTAACACTGTCAACGTTTTCCTTTACTGTGGCAAGTGTGATTTAATCAAGGCAATATTAGCCACTTTCAACGCAAGAGATTTTGTTGTAGGCAGAACGCATCGGAGTAGGATTCTATTGCATTGACACACACTACTCAGCCTGTACTCTACACAGACCAGTGTGGCATAACCAATCAGAGCTGCTGTAGGTCTACATGCAAATAGACCATTGCCATATATGGTTCTGTGCCATTTACTTTGAACTGAACTGTGTTTACAGCTTGTACAGCAAGAGTGGTGGTGAGTAGATGAGCTTGTTGATATCATAGCGAGAGATACATGTAGTCACATGTGCACATTTTGTTAATATCCTTTGCTAGTTAGTGAGTTATTAGGCCAGTTCTAGATCATTTGTGGTCAGCAATAGGGGACTGGTTGAGCACAAAACATGTACATTTCTGACAAAGCGAGTCAGGTAGAGACTTTTTTTGTCTTAAAGGGGCAGTGTTGTATTTTGAGACAGGCTTGACTAATCTAAGTAGCCAATAGGCAGAGGGTAGCATAATTTGTCTAATTCTCTGTAATAATGGTATGCGAATAATCATGCATTTTATTTTGTAAAGTGGTTTCTTGCATCAAACAACTCAACAACATATCCAGTCACCTCCTTGTCTGAAGGACAAATGGATAAACAGGTTCATGTCAAGCCCTGCATGTTTTTTTCAAAAGTCTCATGGAATGTAGACCTATATCGAACACCACGCATTGGCTGTTACTGTAGGCTGAGTGATAGAACAGCTATTTCC
>QNTS01008163.1:0-26863 GCA_003317085.1 Hucho hucho | reverse complement strand
CCATTATACCTAACCTTTCCCACAGCGCTGTCATTATACCTAACCTTTCCCACAGCGCTGACATTATACCTAACCTTTCCCACAGCGCTGTCATTATACCTAACCTTTCCCACAGCGCTGACATTATACCTAACCTTTCCCACAGCGCTGACATTATACCTAACCTTTCCCACAGCGCTAACATTATACCTAACCTTTCCCACAGCTAACATTATACCTAACCTTTCCCACAGCGCTGACATTATACCTAACCTTTCCCACAGCTAACATTATACTTAACGTAATATCCACTAATAATAAAAACTCAAAAAAGAGCAATTAAGTTTTGGAAACATCTAAAATACAGTGACCCCCTCTCATATCATTACCAAGCCCTGCAATGCCAAGAGCTGAGCAAAGAAAAAAGTCCCCTTATCCAGCTGGTCCTGAGTTCACAAACCTGTTCTACTAACACACTGAAGCCTCAGGACCAGAACATCCAATCAATCAGAATAAAACAAATTATATCATAATCAAAACAAAACTACATTGCTCATTGGGAAACACACGCACAAGCACAAAGCAAAATGCAGTGCTATCTGGCCCTACATCGACAGTACACCATGGCAAACTATTTGACCATGGTTACTGATCAAAACCTTTACAAAGTACAGGCTCAGTGAGCACAGCCTTGCCATTGAGAAGGGTAGACACAGGAAAACCTGGCTCCCTGTAGAGGAAAGGCTGTGCAACCACTGCACAACAGCAGAACCTGAGAGAGAACTGCATTTCCCCAGAAAATGTCAAAAATATAAAACAATTAGAGAGTGTCATTTCCCCAAATTTGAAACCCTTATTCAAGGTTTCAAAGACCTCTCTGATGAGAGTAGGCTACCCATCCTGTTGGGGGAGGACGCAGAGAGCTGTGGGTTGGCAGCACACTACATTGCTGCCTGCCATAAGATGAGGGACAGTGTCTGACAGACAAATCAACCTGCACATGTCCTCTACTGTATGTTTAGTGTCATTGTTCAATGTATGGTTATTTTGACCCTTGGTTATTGTTGTTACTGTTGTCCTGTTGACAATTTTGATTGTTATTATTTTCATATTGTAAATATCAAAAGTAAGCTTTGGCAATATGTACATTGTTACGTCATGCCAATGAAGCAAATTGAATTGAAAAATTTAATTGAGAGACAGAGAATACACAGAGAGAGAGAGAGAGAGAGAGAGAGAGAGAGAGAGAGAGAGAGAGAGAGAGAGCGACAGAGAGAGAGGGAGAGAGACAGAGAGAGACAGACAGCGATATGGTGGTCTTACCCCAGAGCTCCAGCGGTGAGGAAGACTACCCAGAGATGACCCAGACTGAGGGTGAAGGCGTAGACCAACATCCCTACGAAGGACATGAGGTAGACAGCCAGGGTAGTCTGTCTGGAAGACACAATCAATGAAAATCGGTCAATTGTTAATTAAATAAATAAAATAATTATCAAACGTTATGCAACACCCAATTCCCTTATGTGAAAAATTGCCCGTTACACTCCAACTGGTTGTTCCACATTTAGCTTCAATGACTCCAACCAAACACTTCCTGTAGTTGTTGATCAGTCACTCACATCACTGTGGGGGAATTCTGGCCCACTCTTCCATGTAGAACTGCTGTAACTCAGCGACATTAGTGGGTTTTCAAAAATGAACTGCTCGTTTCAAGTCCTGCCACAACACCTCATTTGGGATTAGGTCTGGACTTCTCATGTAGAAACGATTGCGTGTTTTGGATCATTGTCTTGCTGCATGACCCAGCTGTGCCTGAGCTTCAGCTCACAGACGGATGGCCCGACATTCTCCTGTAGAATTCTCTGATACAGAGCAGAATTCATGGTTCCTTCTATTAAGGCAAGTGGTCCAGGTCCTGAGGCAGCAAAGCATCCCCAAACCATCACACTACCACCACCATGCTTGACCGTTGGTATGAGGCACTTACTGTGGAATGCAGGGTTTGGTTTTAGCCAGACATAAATGGGACCCGTCTCGTCCAAGAAGTACCTGGATGATTATCAAGACTCATGGAAGAATGTTCTAGACGAGTCAAAAGGATCACTTTGTTGGACGATACATGTGTTGTGTACGTCTTTAGACAGCGATTGCCAACCAATGAAACTGATCGTGAACAACACTTACGGATGTCTCCGTTTGCTGAACTGAGAGGATGGACTGGGGCAGGAAACAAGGCCAGGTAAACAGACAATCTTGGTGATGGGGCTGATTGGCTCAGGAGACAGGTTGACTGCCAGTTATTGGACCGATGTCAACCATAGACAATATTTTAGTAGACAGGGATTCTAGATCAATTTGATGTCCCAACCAGAGCAGGCCTCAGCTGAAATGGCCTCTATGACATCAACCTACCTAGGGTTCTAGATCTATGTCAACTTATGGTGCGTTCGTATATTCATACTGGAGTGCCAGAGTGTGCTCTTAGTGCGTTTGTAAATTCAGTGGGCGTTTGTAAATTCAGAACGTTGTCAGATTGTCCGCTTCGCTCTCTGGAGCGTTCATAGCGCTCTGGACGAGGAGTAGGGTTGATCTGAGCGTTCTGACCTCACAACGGCAGTCAAACACCCAAGCTAACTGGCTAACGGTGGCTAGCGTGCTAGCTACTTCCAGACACAAATAGAGAGAACACCTCACTCAGCCCATTTTACTCTCCCTAGTAGATGTGGTCAGGCTGTTTTCATGTTATCCAGAGCTGGTCAGGCTGTTTTCATGTTATCCAGAGCTGGTTCGGCTGTTTTCATGTTATCCAGAGCTGGTTCGGCTGTTTTCATGTTATCCAGAGCTGGTTAGGCTGTTTACATGTTATCCAGAGCTGGTTAGGCTGTTTTCATGTTATCCAGAGCGTTGGTGACTGTAACTGTGCTGCTGGCAACAATTTAATTACGCTTTTTTGCCGACCTTTACTGACACCGGCCATATTCAACGGGTTTTGAGTGTTAGTGCTGTGGTACACTCAGACGAGAGTGCTCTGAAATCACAGTAGATAGCCAGAGTGAATTTACAAACACACCCTTAATTGACATCATGTGCCCATTTAATATCTAAGATAAAGAGTTGAGTTGGCATATTAAATAGTTTCACAGACCAAATGGTTCTATCACCCAAATCAAGACGTAAAATAATAAATTTTTCCCTAGCATAACATGTACAGTCACAACAATGTGTCGCATTGTAAACATTCCTACTGACTTAGCGACCCTGTGAGGAATGGGTTTCCGGGGCGGGGGGGGGGAACAGGACATCCAAGGGGAGCTTTGGGTTTGAAGGAGTCCTCTCTCTGAACACATGACCTGCGACCACATGGGGTGAGCCAAGGATGAGGTTAGAGGTCAGGTGTTAGCAGATTTTCAGAAGGCTGCACCTGGAAAAATAGAGCTGGGGTCTGTCTTGTCCCGAGCATGCAGCGACAGAGACAGACAGATACACAGCAGGGCCCTGAGTCTAGCTGAGCAGCAACATCACACAGAAGGACCCTGAGTCTAGCTGAGCAGCAACGTCACACAGAAGGACCCTGAGTCTAGCTGGGCAGCAACGTCACACAGCAGGACCCTGAGTCTAGCTGAGCAGCAACATCACACAGAAGGACCCTGAGTCTAGCTGAGCAGCAACGTCACACAGCAGGACCCTGAGTCTGAGTCTAGCTGAGCAGCAACATCACACAGCAGGAGATGGAGGAACAGTCATCATCACACACAGAGAAAAACTAAACAACTCACAGCTACCTGGAACATGAAACAAACATGAAATAAACATGAAACATGAAATAAACATGAAACATGAAATAAACATGAAACATGAAACAAAAAACAAGCACGAAACAACAAACATACATGAAACAAGGCCAGCCAAGAAGAAGAAACAATGCTAATCAACATCCTATACAGTCAAGTAGACGGAAGTCTCACACAGCCGGGCCAACAACATGAAAGGATAAAACATGGACAGTACAGAACAAGACAATAGCATCACACAAGTCCATTGGTGAGCGTTGCTCAGTGAGTTTCTTTCCCAGCGTTCAAAACTGGTTGAAAATCAATGAAACCAGCGTTGCCCACCGGGTTGGTTCCAGACAGTGTTTTGAAATTAGACAAGGAAACATATGGGAATACTGTATCTTATCCCACTTCCCTGCATCTCTATACTCCCTTGTCCCCCTGTCCCTTCATGCATCCTTTAATGATGTAAAGTGTACTGTAGTGACTAGGGTTGCACAATTCTGGGAACTTTCAATAAACTCCCCAGTTTTCCCGAAGTCCCGGTTGGAGAATTCCCAGAATAAGCAGGAAATCTGGAATTCTCCAACCAGAATTTCTGTAAAACCAGGGAATTTATTGAAAGTTTGCAACCCTAGTAGTGACCCATGAGAAATGCACGTTAAATGACCTGGACTTGACTTACTTGTATGTTTTGGTTCTGTCCAGCCAGATGCCACAGATCAGCGATCCCACCATGCCAGCGATAACGATGGTGAGACCTATCCTCCCTGCATTCAACTCTTCACCCTGCGGGCCAGGACAGACAGACAGTCAGACAGACAGACAGTAGGGTTAGTGTGTGTGTGTAGCTCTGGTCAAACGTAGTGCACTATATAGGGAATTCTATGTGGGGCACATCCCATGTCTCAGGGAGCATGCTACTCTAACCCAGTGGTTCCCAAACTGTGGGGCACAAGGGGTTGGCAAGGCCCCCCCCCCCCCCCCCCNGTAGAATTGCAGGAAACTAGCTTTAAAACTGCAAATTATCTGCAACCCATTGCAAAATCTGTATTATTGCAGGAAATTTAAACCTGTAAACTTTTCTCTCTGCCAACAAGAGTGGTGTAAAAGGTTTGGGAAGGGGGCCCCTGAGTGAAAACGTTTGGGAACCCCTGCACTAACCAACTGGTGACTATACTGAAAAAAGTTTCCCTGAGCTATGTCTTCAGTGTTGAACAGAGGAATGAGATGAATGTGATGCTATATTGTCCAGGTGGGTCAAACTCCACAGCGGGCCGAGTGTCTGCAGGTCTTTGGTTTTTCCTTTCAATTACGACCTAGACAACCAGGTGAGAGAAGTTCCGTAATAACCAGTGACCTAAACAACCAGGTGAGAGAAGTTCCTTAATAACCAGTGACCTAGACAACCAGGTGAGAGAAGTTCCTTAATAATCAGTGACCTAGACAACCAGGTGAGAGAAGTTCCTTAATAACCAGTGACCTAGACAACCAGGTGAGAGAAGTTCCTTAATAACCAGTGACCTAGACAACCAGGTGAGAGAAGTTCCTTAATAACCAGTGACCTAGACAACCAGGTGAGGTGTCCCCGTGGGAGGGGTGAATAACGGGGCTGTGTTATTTACCCATTATTTAACCTTTATTTAACTAGGCAAGTCAGTTAAGAACAAATTCTTATTTACAATGACGGCCTAGGAACAGTGGGTTAACTGCCTTGTTCAGGAGCAGAACGACAGATTTTTACCTTGTCAGCTCGGGGATTCGATCTAGCAACCTTTCGGTTACTGGCCCAACGCTCTAACCACTAGGCTACCTGCCGCCCCAAAAAGGTAGGGGTGAATAACAGGGCTTTGTTAGGAAAGAGTCTTGGGTCAAATGACTTAATTACAGTAATGTCTTTTAACCTTTTACTATACTTGTAGAATAATGTATCTATTGTTAACCAAATAATACGCTTATGTTCCAGTGCCCACATGAAGAGGATCGGACTAATGAGGGAAGGACAATAATGTCTGGAGTGGGATCTTATTTCCCTTACAGGGAAGAGATCAGGACTTACAGGGTAGTCCTGGAGACTTGTCAAAATAACTTTGTAGTCTCTCATCATTTACCATATAATGTAGGCTACTTGGCATAATGCCTGTATTGTTACTCAAATGATTATTGTTCCAGTATTTCAATGCTGTGTTTGACTGTAGTGTTTCAGTGCCCACAGGCTGCATTAAAGAGCAGAGCGATCAGGGTACTGCAGAAAAGGGAAGGACAAGAATGTGTCTATTGTGATCTAAATGAGACATGCTCCAACTGTTGTTCCAGTGTTTTCAATGAATAGTTCCAGTGTCCCCTATTGCACTGTAGAGCCAACAGGGTCAGAACTTAGTTCCAGTGTTCCCAAATTGCACTGTAGAGCCAACAGGGTCAGAACTTAATTGTATTTACACCACAGGAGGCTGGTGGCACCTTAATTGGGGAGGATGGGCTCGTGGAATAGTAACAAATACAAAAGACATGGTTTCCAGGTGTTTGATGTCATTCCATTTGCTCCATTCCCGGACATTATTGTGAGCCGGCCTCCTGTGGTCCACACAGTGTGTAGAGGAAAGAGGGGTATAACTTACAGGGTAGTATTCGATGATCATGCGGTTCAGTAGTGTGCCAACAGCATAGAAGCAGCCCACGTTCAGTCCTGTGGGAAAGAGACACAGTGAGATACAGCCAATAGGGACTCGGCACACTCGGAGAGCAGCCAATAGGGGTTGATGTTAGAGATAGGTCGCCCGTCCGTGGTTGATACAGTATTAACAGAGGCAAATTGGGTCAATGAGTCAGGAGAGAGAGAGAGGTAGTGGTTAGGGTTGTTATGGTGACCGTATTACTGCCACGCTGGCGATCACGAGTCATGACTGCAGTCAAATTCCACGTGACCGTTTAGTCATGGTAATTAGGCTTCTCCAAGCTCTGATGCTGCTGATGGTCATTAGTATCCTACCAAACGTGCTAACTGCCTGGTACTCAGCACTCTGTTGTCCCTCTAAATCTCTCTGACATCAATGCAAATGTAATGGAAAATCTAGTCAAACACTTCATCAGAGCCCATGAGCTCATGATGCGCAACATTTATATAGGCTATGTCATTGCGTGAGAAAACAGAGTGATGGCCTCTACTAAAAAGAGGAGGATCCCATCAGCTTTCTACAGGCTAGACCTACTATATTTATTTCTCAGCTTTCCTAATATTAAGCACATTGCTTCTCTTTACAACAGGAGAATAGCCTACCTGGCTGGCATGAAAATGATCCATGGGAGAAGCGTCCTCCATTCGCTATTTAAGTGCATAGATGACATGTATTTTTACAGCTGCCCCTGTTTCAGACAGGTGCATGATAATGGTTCATTCTAAATCAAAACTAATGTCACACATATAATATTTAGTATATGTAAAGACAAGATTAAAACAAGAATAGTCTGATGGGTGACAATATTAGCCTATCACTTGTAAATGATGCCCAGCATAAGTCAAGAAATTCAGATTTTTTGTGTGTGACTTTTTCTAATCATAGTCGCACACCTTTCACGTAGCCTAGCTCATCGGCCTATATGTTTTGATAAGGTTTGCATCCCAACTAAAGTGGCCAAATAACGTCTTAAAATGAAGCGCATTAATCCGCTTTACAACGGGTGTAGAGCCTAACAGGCATACATACTGTATGCAGCAGCGCGTGAGTTTCAAGTTAGGGGAAGATCATTTTCACCATAAAAATGCACCTTTATAATAAAAGCATAACACACATAATCTCATTTGTGGTCACTTTAGATAATGGTGTTTTCCAGGAACATTTGCAGTTATAACTTACTGCCGTGTGAGCATTGCTGCGCTTGTAATGTGAAGAAATATCCTAATAAATTTTTTTTTTTTTAAAATTGAGCTAAACGTTCTGATCTGTTGCGTCAGCCTCATTGCGTAAAAAAGTTTTTGGGATGCTAGTGCTTGTATTAATTTGGGATCTATCAAATCCCACAACTGTCCCAGACTATGTTTGTAATATTTATTTCTCGCACAGAATAGGTCAACTATAATAGATTTACATAGGCTAGTGCTTTTCCTGTTCGTTACGCCTACTCATCTTGTTGGTTGACAAAAAGTACATGTGGACAGTTCTTCCAATATCTTAAATATGCACCTCGGCGGAATTGGATAAGGACGCACGCAGTTGCTTCCCCGATGTGTCGGTCTTCACTTGTAGCCTGTGACAAAGACCCGATCACGTGATGCAGAGCCGTGTGAGTGAGAGGTGCTTCGGAGCATGCAGCACTCAGGGAGAAGGGCTGCAAAAGGCATGGATTTTTTTATGGTGCATTATGGCCACACAAAGGGGATGTGAGGCAGTATCAAGTGCTTCTCTAATTGTGAATGAGAGACTGACAAAGTTTGTACAGCCTAGGCAAAAAAACAAAGCAGAGCTTTTTCAAATCATCATTAGAGTCGAATCATGCAGCCTTACAATGTATTAAAAATCAAAACATATAACCCAACGTTTGTAGAACAACTAAAGTTACATTAATAACTCTAAATGAAGCATATAGGAGTACCTATTTCTTTGTTAACCGCTCAACACAGAATAGCTGCATGTGAGCACTCCCTCAAATCGTTTGGAGAAAATATCCTTTCTATTTTAGTCAGCTATGTTCAATTGTATTCTCCACACTATAACATAATGCCACGGAATTCTAAGCAAATGTTGTCTGCTAAATGAACTAGTGTAGCCCACAGCCATATGACACAGCCAGATCAGGACCTAACATAAGGACAACTCAAGAGTATGCTATTCTTCTGAAATGGACTACATTTTCTTCATATCTAGTTTCTTTGGACGTGTACAAAATAAAATAAAAATTGTGTAGGCTATATTACATGGATTTATCAGACTTTTTTTAAATGTAGATGTTCCACAGGTCTGCATCAGTGGATTGTAGGCTGTGTGTGGAAGCCAGGAGATACTAAATGTGTTTATGTTAATTAACGGTATATTACCATGAGACCGACAGTTATTTGCTTGACAATCACCGGCAGACGAAATGTCGTGACCACCACAGCTCTAGTAGTGGTTCCCTATGAAACCAGGCCAGGGGAAACACATGTAGCAGGGGACTTAACAACAGGACCACACACTTACAGTGTAGAGAGAAAGTATCACACACACAATGGCCTTAGCATTTATTTTAGTGTCCTGGGACACAACAAGGACACCATCACACACCATGGCCTTAGCAGTTTAGTTTAATGTCCTGGGACACAACAAGGACAACATTGTCCACCTGGCCCAGAGAATGACCCTAACCCATGTCAGAGAGGTCAGAAGAGGAGACAGAACCAAGCTGATACTTTCTCCTACTAGTAAACCTAACAGCTACCGTTAAACTGAGGCTATGTCCAAAATGGAGCCCTATTCCCTATATAGTGTACTATTACAGACCAGGGCCCTATTCCCTATATAGTGTCCTACTTTTGACCAGGGCCCTATTCCCTATATAGTGTCCTACTTTTGACCGGGGCCTTATTCCCTATATAGTGCACTACTATAGACCAAAATAGCCTATGTTAATAATTGAATTATCAATAAACATTTAAACTTTCGGGTGAAAAACTTGTAACATCTGAGTGTTAAACAGGCAATAAGCCTGACATGAATTTATGAAACTGTGATTAAATAAATAATGAAAGGAACATAGGATAATACATTAACGGTGTACCTGTGATGCAGTGTGGGAAATGTGGTGCGTCGGATACTATCGGAAACTTGGAGAGGCAAGTTCCCAATTCGGAAATAACCACTAGAACGGCCTTCCTAGTGGGAAACCCGGACCAGATTGATGAGTTTGTGACGTTTCATCACTGACCTTTCACCTTTCGGACCAAAAGATGGTAACAAACATGTAGCTAGGTTAACCCATACAATCAAGTGTAGGTAGGAGTTCCTGAGTACCATCCGAACACACCAATAACCACCTGACACTAAATCTCAACTGGTTGCTACTGTGGTAGATCAGACTGACATTGATGATCATTATCAGACTTCTATAACCTAGCACTTATCACGCTTCCTCCTGGCTCAAGAATAACCTTCTTTGCTTGTAATAGAATGGCAGATCAGCCAAGTACAGCTTGGCTCAGCTCAGTTCGGCATGGTTCAGCTTGGCTCAGTTCAGTTGTGTGGTAGAATAGTTACAATAGTGATTACCAGGGTGGTGTACTAACCGTATGTGAGGATGAGGAGGAGGAAGGGTTTGTTTCGGAGCAGCCTGAGGATGGAGGCTGTGTAAGAGTACTGTTCTGAAGGGATGCAGCGAGCTGTCGCCTGGGCCTGGGTGGGAGGAAGCTCCGGACGCTCCTGGAACACTGGAAAGAGAGGGAGGGGGGGATGGAGAGATGGTGAAAGATGGTAAGATGGAGAGATGGAAAGAGGGAGGGGAGACAGAGAGAGATGGTAAAATGATGAGAGATGGAAAGAGAGGGGAGATTGAGAGAGATGGTAAGATGGAGAGATGGAAAAAGGGGGGGAGATGGAAAAAGGGAGGGGAGATGGAAAGAGATGGTAAGATGGAAAGAGGGAGGGGAGACGGAGAGAGATGGTAAAATGATGAGAGATGGAAAGATGGAGGGGAGATGGAGAGACATCGGTAACATACCATCAAAAGAGCGTAACGCGACATTTAAGGAGGAATCAGAGTGGGTTATACAGAGAAGATGCAGAGATTATTCCATCATCTCAGCTTCATAAACACTACCGTTCAAAAGTTTGGGGTCACTTAGAAATGGCCTTGTTTTTGAAAGAAAAGCTAATTTTTTGTCCATTAAAATAACATCAAATTGATCAGAAAGACATTGTAGACATTGTTAATTTTGTAAATGACTATTGTAGCTGGAAACGGCTGATTTTTTATGGAATATCTACATAGGCGTACAGAGGCCCATTATCAGCAACCATCACTCCTGTGTTCCAATGGCACGTTGTGCTAGCTAATCCAGGTTTATCATTTTAAAAGGCTAATTGATCATTAGAAAACCCTTTTGCAATTATGTTAGCACAGCTGAAAACTGTTGTTCTGATTAAAGAAGCAATAAAACTGTCCGCCTTTAGACTAGTTGAGTATCTGGAGCATCAGCATTTGTGGGTTTGATTACAGGCTCAAAATGGCCAGAAACAAATAACTTTCTCCTGAAACTCATCAGTCTATTCTTGTTCTGAGAAATGAAGGCTATTCCATGCAAGAAATTGCCAAAAAACTGAAGATCTCGTACAACGCTGTGTACAACTCCCTTCACAGAACAGCGCAAACTGGTTCTAACCAGAATAGAAAGAGGAGTGGGAGGCCCCAGTGCACAACTGAGCAAGAGGACAAGTACATTTCAGTGTCTAGTTTGAGAAACAGACGCCTCACAAGTCCTCAACTGGCAGCTTCATTAAATAGTACCCGCAAAACACCAGTCTCAACGTCAACAGTGAAGAGGCAACTCCGGGATGCTGGCCTTCTAGGCAGAGTTGCAAAGAAAAAGCCATATCTCAGACTGGCCAATAAAAAGAAAAGATTAAGATGGGCAAAAGAACATAGACACTGGACAGAGGAAATACACTGTCTTTCTGATCAATTTGATGCTATTTTAAATGGACAATTTCTTTTTTTGCTTTTCTTTCAAAAACAAGGACATTTCTAAGTGACCCCAAACTTTTGAACGGTAGTGTAGGCCTTATTCCTTCTTCTGGTGTCCTTGGAAACGCACTGTGGCAGGGAATTGTCCCATCTAATTTCTAATTATTGTACAAAGCTGTCATCAAGGCAAAGGGTGGCTACTTTGAAGAATCTCAAATATAAAATATATTTAGATTTGTTTAACACTGTTTTGGTTAGTACATGATTCCATGTGTGTTTTTTCATAGATTTGATGTCTTCAGTATTATTCTACAATGTAGAAAATAGTAAAAATAAAGAAAAAACCTGGAATGAATAGGCGTGTCCTAACTTTTGACTGGTACTGTAGCTACATGTCAACCGACGATCGCACGGTGAAAAAAAATGTCCGTCACGTTTGAGTGTTTGAAAAGTTTTTGAAAATCGTAATATCTGGCCAAAACAAATTGCAATTAGATATTTTGTCTGAATCGTGCAGCCCTACTTCAGAATCCTTTCCAAACCTCAAATACACTACAAGTTGTATATTTCCTGCATTGCAGGAAAGTTCTCCTGCAACAGGGTGATCAAATTAAGATCCTACATCTGTAGGTAGAGCAAATCAAGAATGACAAGGGCCAAAGAGCTTTAATTAGGCTGCACTAACCAGCTACCTGTAGGTTTAACCTAACTACAGTACTACTAGAGAATGGCGTTAACCTAACTACAGCACTACTAGAGAATGGCGTTAACCTAACTACAGCACTACTAGAGAATGGCGTTAACCTAACTACAGCACTACTAGAGAATGGCGTTAACCTAACTACAGCACTACTAGAGAATGGCGTTAACCTAACTACAGCACGGCGTTAACCTAACTACAGTACTGCTAGAGAACGGCGTTAACCTAACTACAGCACTACTAGAGAACGGCGTTAACCTAACTACAGTACTGCTAGAGAACGGCGTTAACCTAACTACAGCACTGCTAGAGAACGGCGTTAACCTAACTACAGTACTGCTAGAGAACGGCGTTAACCTAACTACAGTACTGCTAGAGAACGGCGTTAACCTAACTACAGCACTACTAGAGAATGGCGTTAACCTAACTACAGTACTGCTAGAGAACGGCGTTAACCTAACTACAGTACTGCTAGAGAACGGCCTTAACCTAACTACAGTACTGCTAGAGAACGGCGTTAATCTAACTACAGTACTGCTAGAGAACGGCGTTAACCTAACTACAGTACTGCTAGAGAATGGCGTTAACCTAACTACAGTACTGCTAGAGAATGGCGTTAACCTAACTACAGTACTATTAGAGAACGTCATTACAAATGTCCTTTTGTTTTTCACAATGAGCATAATAACCACACCCCCCCAGCAACAAGACACACAAGAAGACAATGGTGTTTTCATCCGTTGTGTTCCGCTCTACAACTCGTGACCCGGCCCTCTGAGTGGGTGACTTGTATGTCCCACCCTGATGACGTGGCTCCCTGCAGTCTGCAGCCACTCCTACATGTGTCAGCAATAAATCAGGTAAACCAGTTTGTTTCAGTGCTGAAACAGTTCCTCCTTGGCCATGGAAAAATATCTGCCTTGCATGTCTGTGTTTGTTATGAGAAATAAGCAGTGTATGGGATAAACAGAAAGCAATAAGAAGAGGGGATACAGAGACAGAGACAGACAGTGACAGACAGTGACAGACAGGTATTTGTGCTGACACATTTCCTGTCTGTTGTAATGAGTCACTTCCTACAGAACGCAGCCCTTCTCCCACTCTGAGAGCGCTCTACTAACTTTTCTCAGTCAGAACGCACACTTAAGAATCGGTGTGTTGTCCAAAACTGTATTGAGGTGTTTACTGTTTACTGTTTATAGAATGCTAAAAGCAGCATGCTCTCACAATGACAGACATTCTTCAATCTCCTCTGGAGGGAAAGTTCTGGAATTATAGAAGACACATTTATCCAAAGAGACAAACATTTAATAATCTGATTGAATAATCCCAAAATTCACTTCAGGTCACACAGTCAGAAATCACTCACAAGGCTAAACAGAAAATCACTCACAAGGCTAAACAGAAAATCACTCACAAGGCTAAATATTACTTCCTCATCAGCTAAAGTGACACACTAAACCTCCAGCACATTGCACACATTGGTTAGTGCTACAGGTAATAAACATTGAACATCAGAATACTAGGATACATACAGTTGAAAATCGGAAGTTTACATATACTTAGGTTGTAGTCATTAAAACTCGTTTTTCAACCACTTCAACCACTTTCTTGTTAAACTATAGTTTTGGCAAGTCGGTTAGGACATCTACTTTGTGCATGACACAAGTCATTTTTCCAGCAATTGTTTACAGACAGATTATTTCACTTATAACTCACTGTATCACAATTCCAGTGGGTCAGAAGTTTACATACACTAAGTTGACTGTGCCTTTAAACAGCTTGGAAAATTCCAGAAAATGTCATTGCATTAGAAGCTTCTGATAGGCTAACTGACATCATTTGAGTCAATTGGAGGTGTACCTGTGGATGTATTTCAAGGCCCACCTTCAAACTCAGTGCCTCTTTGCTTGACCTCATGGGAAAATCAAAAGAAATCAGCCAAGACCTCAGCAAAAAAATCGTAGACTCCCCAAGTCTGGTTCATCCTTAGGAGCAATTTCCAAATGCCTGAAGGTACCACGTTCATCTGTACAAACAATAGTACGCAAGTATAAACACCATGGGACCACGCAGCCTTCATACCGCTCAGGAAGGAGACGCGTTCTGTCTCCTAGAGATGTACTTTGGTGCGAAAAGTGCATATCAATCCCAGAACAACAGCAAAGGACCTTGTGAAGATGCTGGAGGAAACAGGTAGAAAGTATCTATAGCCACAGTAAAACGAGTCCTATATCGACATAACCTGAAAGGCAGGTCAGCAAGGAAGAAGCCACTGCTCCAAAACCGCCATAAAAAAGCCAGACTACGGTTTGCAACTGCACATGGGGACAAAGATCGTACTTTTTGGAGAGATGTCCTCTGGTCTGATGAAACAAAAATAGAACTGTTTGGCCATAATGACCATCGCTATGTTTGGAGGAAAAAGCGGGAGGCTTGCAAGCCGAAGAACACCATCCCAACCGTGAAGCACGGGGGTGGCAGCATCATGTTGTGGGGGTGCTTTTCTGCAGTAGGGACTGGTGCACTTCACAAAATAGATGGCATCATGAGGGAGGTAAATTATGTGGATATATTGAAGCAACATCAAGACATCAGTCAGGAAGTTAAAACTTGGTCGCAAATGGGTCTTCCAAATGGACAATGACCCCAAGCATACTTCCAAAGTTGTGTCAAAATGGCTTAAGGACAACAAAGTCAAGGTATTGGAGTGGCCATCACAAAGCCCTGACCTCAATCCTATAGAAAATGTGTGGGCAGAACTGAAAAAGCGTGTGCGAGCAAGGAGACCTACAAACCTGACTCAGTTACACCAGCTCTGTCAGGAGGAATGGGCCAAAATTCACCCAACTTATTGTGGGAAGCTTGTGGAAGGCTACCCGAAACGTTTGATCCAAGTTAAACAATTTAAAGGCAATGCTACCAAATACTAATTGACTGTATGTAAACTTCTGACCCACTGGGAATGTGATGAAAGAAATAAAAGCTGAAATAAATCATTCTCTCTACTATTATTCTGACCTTTCACATTCTTAAAATAAAGTGGTGATCCTAACTGACCTAAGACGGGAATTCTTACTAGGATTAAACGTCAGGAATTGTGAAAAACTGAGTTTAAATGTATTTGGCTAACTTCCGACTTCAACTGTATAATGCAGGTTGTACAGGGCCTTCACAAAGTATTCCCACCCCTTGACTTTTCCCAAATTTTGTTGTGTTACAGCCTGAATATAAAATGGATTGAGTGGCCTACACATAATACCCCATAAGGTCAAAGTGGAATTATGTTTTTAGAACATTTTATAAATTAATAAAAAATGAAATGTCTTGAGTCAATAAGTATTTAACCTTTTTGTTATGGCAAGCTTAAATAAGTTCAGGAGTAAACATGTGCTTAAGGTTGGACTCACTCTGTACGCAATAATAGTGTTTAACATGATTTTTGTAATGACTACCTCATCTCTGTACCCCACACATACAGATAATTGTAAGGTCCCTCAGTCAAGCATTGAATTTCAAAAACCGATTCAACCACAATAACAAGGGATGTTAGCCTCGCAAAGAAGGGCACCTATTGGTAGATGGGTAAAAATGTTTTAAAAAAGCAGACATTGAATATCCATTTGAGCATGGGGATGTTATTCATTACACTTTGGATGGCGTATCCATACACCCAGTCACTACAAAAATACAGGCGTCCTTCCTAGGGCTGTGGCGGTCATTACATTTTGTCAGCCAGTTGATTGTCTTGCAAATAACTGACGGTCTCATGATAATTGACTGTTAATTAACATAAAAATGTTTAGCATGTCTTGGCTTCCACGCATAGTCCACAAGCCACTGCTGCGGACCTTTGGAACATCTACATTTAAAATATGTAGAAATCCCTCCGCCATTTCCTGGGTGCTAAATTTCTAATAGTTTGCCTAAGTTCAGTTTGTGTGACAAAACAAGTATATAAATGAATCAAATATCATTCAAAATAGGCTACTAAAGCATGATTTAAAGAGAAGACAATGAAAAGACTAATATCTAAATATGTCTTTTAGTTATCAAAATGTTCAATTTAATTTGAGCGAACAACATCGGCCATATCCCCGGTGAGTGCGTATATTCACTATTTATCCTGTTGGGTCAGTGCCACTGAAAAAGTTGGACAACGGTTTCCTCCAGTTTAGATGGACGTCATATTCCATTAGTGTCTCCCCTTCTCGTAGGTCTATTATATGAACAATGTTGTTTTGACTGATCTGTTTGTCAGCGTAGGCTACCCTGTCATCTATCCTATTAAAAAAAGATTCAGCTAATGTCTCCTGTCATATAAAGTGTAGTAGAATTGCATTTTCCCGTTCAAAGAAAGAAGAAACATATCCTAATTTAGCCTATAGACTAGGCTACTTGTGGGGCGGCAGGTAGCCTAGTGGTTAGAGCGTTGGGCCAGTAAACTAAAGGTTGCTAGATCGAATCCCCCCGAGCTGACAAGGTAAAAATCTGTCATTCTGCCCCTGAACAAGGCAGTTAACCCACTGTTCCCCGGGTAGGCTGTCATTGTAAATAAGAATTTGTTCTCAACTGACTTGCAATGAACACTTTTTTTTCTCTGTGAAACAGTGATTAAGTTATATTATGACTATCCAATCCAATATCTTACATACGTCTGCAAATGCGATGACGGATGGAATGCTTTATTATAAATGGGTGCATTTCTATGGTAACAATGTGTTTCCCCAAACTAGGAACTCACGGGCAGCCTATATATACACACGCTAGGTAGGCTACACCGGTTGTAAAGCGGATTCATGCGCTCAATTTAAATGTGAGCAATAAAAACACAGGAGAAAGACGAGATATTCTTTTAAATAGAGGCCAGTCAAAACTCTGTTTTCACACGCAACTGCGCAGTGACTGGGCTTATAAAAACACAAGTTTCTCTAGGCTCTGTAGGCTATGGGTTCTCCAACCCTGTTCCAGGGGTCTTGTTTCTCTAGGCTCTGTAGGCTATGGGTTCTCCAACCCTGTTCCAGGGGTCTTGTTTCTCTAGGCTATGGGTTCTCCAACCCTGTTCCAGGGGTCTTGTTTCTCTAGGCTCTGTAGGCTATGGGTTCTCCAACCCTGTTCCAGGGGTCTTGTTTCTCTAAGCTCTGTAGGCTATGGGTTCTTCAACCCTGTTCCAGGGGTCTTGTTTCTCTAGGCTATGGGTTCTCCAACCCTGTTCCACGGGTCGTAAGCCTATAGGCTACATTTAAAGTATTTTGGCCACTTTAGTTACCAGCCTTATCAAAACATATAGGTCTATGGACTAGACTACATGATGCATGCTACTATGATGTGAAAAAGTTGACTGCCTCAGACTGCACACACGCATACATGATAATATTGTCACTCATCCGACTGACTGTTCTCAATTTAATCTGGTCTTCACATATACTAAATAATAATTCATTTTGCTTTAGACTGGACCATTATGCATCTGTCAGAACAGGGGGAAATGACATGTCCACCATATGCACTTGAATAGCGAATGGAGGACGCTTTACCCGAGGTTCATTTTCATGCCAGCCAGGTAGGCTATACTGCTTTTGTAAAGATAAGCAATGTGCTTAATATTAGGAAAGTTGAGAAATAAATATAGTATTCCTAGCCTATAGAAAGCTGATGGGTTCCTCCTCTTTTTAATAGAGGCCATCACTCTGTTTTCTCACGCAATGACATACCCTATAGAAATGTGTAACATGAGCTCATAGGGTTCTCATGAAGTGTTCAATTAGATTTTCTATACATTAGCATTGATGTCAGAGTGATTATGGTCACTGTAACAGCCATAGTCCTTCCTAACTCAGTTGCTGGAGGAAGGAAACCTCTCAGGGATTTCACCATGAGGCCAATGGTGACTTTAAAACAGTTCCAGAGTTGAATGGCTATGATCGGAGAAAACTGAGGAAAGATCAACATTGTAGTTACTCCACAATACTAGCCTAAATGACAGAGTGAAAAGAAGGAAGCCTCTACAGAATAAAAATATTCCAAAACATGCATTCTGTTTGCAATAAGGCACTAAAGTAAAACTGAAAGAAAATGTGGCAAAGAAATGAACTTTATGTCCTGAATACAAAGTGTTATGTTTGGGGCAAATCCAACATCACTGAGTACCACTCTCCATATTTTGAAGAATATTAATGGCTGCATCATGTTATGGGTATACTTGTCATCGGCAAGGACTGGGGAGTTTTTGGGGAGGGATAAATATAAACGGAATAGAGCTAAGCACAGGAAAAATCCTAAAGGAAAACCAGGTTCAGTCTGCTTTCCAACGGACACTGGGAGATGAATTCACCTTTCAGCAGGACAATTACCTAGAACACAAGGCCAAATCTACACTGTAGTTGATTACCAAGACGACATTGAATGTTCCTGAGGGGCCTAGTTACTATGTTGGCTTACATCGGCTTGAAAATCTATGATAAAACTTGAAGATGGCTGTCAGCAATGATCAATAACCAACCTGACAGAGATTGAAGAATTTAGAAAAGAATATTCTGCAAATATTGTACAATCCAAGTGTGAAAAGCTCTTCGAGACGTACCCAGAAAGACTCAAAGCTGTAATCACTATCACAGGTCATTCTAACACTGTTTTTTTCGTTTTTCTTTTACAAATGTTAGAATTTCAATCCATTTTAATCCCACTTTAACACAACAAAATGTGTAAAAAGTCAAAGGAGTTATATATGCATCATATACGTATCAGTAAGAGGTTATATATGCATTATATGTGTATTAGTAAGAGTTTGACGATGTGATGTTTATATGTATAGTATAATAATAAACATGTTACCTGTGACGACCAGTATGAAGAGCAGCGTAGCGACTCCTGCTGTGATGTAGAACATTATACTGATGTGATAGGCCAGCTGATCCATGTCCTCAACGTTAGGCACCAGGATGGGAGGGACCAAGAACCCAATGGCTATACCCAACTGGAAGAGAAGAAAACAGACAGCATAGCTTTAAAAAAAGAAAACTGCAGAGACAACGACCACCCTTATTGGAGATGCATGTTGGGAGACAGAGAGGCTGGAGATAGCCAATAGGGCTGGCTGTTGCAGACAGAGGGCATTCATTCACTGTAGTACAAATTGAACCTGTCTGAAACTGGCTGACAGACAGTGCATGTTGGTCCCAGTGATCAAATCAAATGTATTTATAAAGCCATTTTTACATCAGCAGATGTGACAAAGTCCTCATACAGAAACCCGGACTGAAACCCAAACGGCAAGCAATGCAGAAGCATGGTGGCTTGGAAAAACTCCCAAGAAGAAAAGAGGAACCAGGCTCTGAGTGAGTGGCCAGTCCACACTAAGTGATAAAAGTGGAAACATTGAACAGCCAGTTGATGGAGGCTGGGCAGGTGTTTCTCTGAAGCCACCAGTCCGTGAGGCTGGGCAGGTGTTTCTCTGAAGCCACCAGTCCGTGAGGCTGGGCAGGTGTTCCCACTTTGATGTCACTATAACACTTACAGTATATGTTGCAGCTTGTGTAATAAGACCATAACAGGCCATGGACCATACAGGAACTACTATACTGTAAGTGTTATAGTGAGTGTTTCCTATCCAATAGTACTAATTATGTGCATATCCTAGTTTCTGGGCCTGAGTGGCAGGCATTTTACTTTGGGCACGTCAGACAGGCGAATATTCGGAAAATGGGACCCTAGCCCTCAGGAGTAAATAGAAAGTTACTAAAGTAAAAGTCACCCAGTAAAATAATACTTTAGTAAAATTCTAAAAGTATCTGGTTGTAAATATACTTATGTATCAAAAGTAAAAGTATAAATAATTTCAAAGCAAATTAAGCAATGCAGACGGTACCATTTCATGTTGTTTTCATTTACAGATAGCCAAAGGGGCACACTCCAACGCTCAGACCTCATTTACAAAAGATTCATGTGTTTAGTGAGTCTGCCAGACCAGAGGCAGTAGGGATGGCCACGTGTTCTCTTAATAATTGGGTGAATTGGACCATTTTCTTGTCCTGCTAAGCATTCAACATGTAATGAGTACTGTTGGCTGTCAGGGAAAATGTAAGGAGTAAAAAGTACATTATTTTCTTTAGGAATGTAGTGAAGTAAAAGTACTTAAGTACTTTACACCACTGACTGTACCTACCAATTGGATACCACGAAATTGGGGAGAAAAAGGGGGTAAAAAATATATATTAAAAAAATACCTTCACCATGCTCAAAGGGATATTCAATGTCTGCTTTTTTTTTATTTTGACCCATCTACCAATAGGTGCCTTTCTTTGTGAGGCATTGGAAAACCTCCCTGGTCTTTGTGGTTGAATCTGTGTATCAAAGTCATTGCTGGACTGAGGGACCTTACATATAATTGTATGTGTGGGGTACAGAGACGAGGTAGTCATTCAAAAATCATATGAAACACTAGTATTGCACACAGAGTGAGTCCATGAAACCTATTATGTGACTTGTTAAACACATTTTTACACCTGAACATATTTAGGCGTTGCCGTAACAAAGGGGTTGAATACTTATTGACTCAAGACATTTCAGCTTTTCATTTTTAATTAATTTGTAAACATTTCGAAAAGCATAAATCCACTTTGACATTAGGGGTTAGTGTGTGTAAACCAGTAACACAACATCTCAATTTAATACATTTTAAATTCAGGCTGTAACACAACAAAATGTGGGAAAAGTCAAAGGGGTGTGAATACTTTCTGAAGGCACTGTATGTGATGACATTGACCTTCCACCTTTAAGGGCCGAGGATGAGAGATGACCAACTGACCAACATAGGCCAATAGTGGCTTGAGAGTCATGCGTAATTGCGCAACTGGGTTAAATGGGACACCTGGATGGAGTAATCTGGGACATTCAGAACACTGACTAAAATCAATAAGACATTACATTGTAATTGCATAATAATCAAATAGCTATATTAGCAATTTCTTTTGTAACTTATTGGACCTTACACTACATAAACATACCTGGTTTCCAAAGACCCCGATGGAGCAAGCGGTGGACACTTCCTCCGATCCGAACCACACCGAGGCGATCTTCGACGGCATCCAGAGGATAAACACCTGCGCAAGGGAACAGCAGAACTGTCCGAGCATGGTCACCGCAAACAGATCCGGTCTCACGCTAGTCACCTTGATCCAAGTCCCCGCACAATTCATGGCCGTAGCCACCAGCGCAATAATACGGAGCCCCTTCTTATCCAGTAGCCAGGTGACCGGGAATATGAAGGGAATGTAAGTCAACATGTATATCATAGACATCCAATCTATGGTGAAAGACTCTACCCCGTAGAACCTCATGAAAATGTTGTTGATACTTCCGTACTGGATCCATTGGAAGGAGTTGCAGAGAGAATACGAGCTGAATAGCAACACGATGAACCATCGCCGCTTGTATAGTCTGATGGTTTGGTTTGTATCGTCGCCGTTCCGGTTGAGTTGTATATTGTGCTGCTCCGTGCGCATCTCCTCGCTGTCACCGGCAGAATTCATCATTTTATTTTTTTCCAAATCCGACACATTTTCATCGTCGTTGATTTCGCCATCAACCAAGGAGTGTTTTCCGCTGCTCATATTGCAGCTTGGGGTTTATATTCAACGACGTGCTGGTGAATACAATACAGACACGTTATTCTGTTCCATGTTAGTGAGAGTTCAGAGTAGCCCGACTAAAGTTATGCCAGCTCCCAGATAGTTTGAACATATAGTTTAGGGAACATCTAAGCCAAGCCAGTGTACACCAGTTTCTATTTATTATGCCACGTTAGTAAGTAAAGTCGTTTAAAAGAAAATTACATTAAAAAAAAAAACAAAAAAAAATGAAGTTAGTTAGCGAAAGCAGGAAATGATTTGAAGTTGGTGGAAAAGTTTGAAGACACCCCAACTGAAGCCTAGTGCCATGCCAAAAGTTATCCGCCTACACAGAGTTCACAAAACAGGAGGCTACTTTCACAAGCAGTTGGAAGTCAATATACAAAACTATATAGTCCGAAAATCTAAAATAACGCATGGCTGTATGTCGCTCCGTTTAGCGTCGAGCGAAGTATCCAGTGTAAACCCCGGTTTTACGTCACCACGTGGTGCCAACCCCCCCCCACGGAACCGTCACCGCGGTCGGTGCTGAGATCTGCCACTGGACGACACCCCGGGACATCAACCGAACATGCCCGACCTCAGATATACATACACAAATACAATTTGGGCATTAATAGTGGAATAATTTAGTCCGTAATAATATATTATTCTATATATAAATATTCTACAAACTAAAATTATTCCACTATCAATGCCAAAATCCAATTTTTGTTGTTGATGGTGGCATAAATTACACAACGCACATATTCAATATCCACTGACCCAATCATAGAATATGGCTCTGGAACGATACTCGAATTGATTTCCAGTTTCATTAGTCGACTCGTCCGTACAGGATACACGTGGTATACCCGTCCGTCGAAACGCTTCCTCCCAGGTTCCTTCTCGACAAGACAACAACAAAACATTTAACATCACTATTGGCATTTTCTTTCTTAGGTTCTAACTTTATTTGTAAATGTACAGTAAGACAACACATATATATATATATATATTTTTTTTTTTTTTTTAAAAACGTTTCAATACAACAGAAAAGTACAAGAGCAATCACAATACTACTTATGGTAAACTAAAGACCGTGTACGCACTGTCTCAGTGCAATCAGAGAAACATTCATATTGGAGCATACAATGCTTTACTGTACCTTACTTTTACCTATAGGTACACAGCGCCACCTAGCGACCATATAGATTAACAATCGAGCACCTTACAGGTACACAGCGCCACCTAGCGACCACATAGATTGACATGATAATTTAGTTATCAAAGTTATTGTCTGGTTGTCAGATAGCACTTACGTGACGCAGATAATACATTTGTTGGGTATCAAAATAGAAAAGCAGCATTGGTTTGTTTCGACAAGAATATTTTCCACATCATTGGAGTCATTAAAGCACAAATTTATCAATGCCCTTCTACCTCCATCACAAATAACCTGTCGTTATCATCTACGGTGTGGGATTGTATCCTGAGTATTTCCAGTAAAACAATTGCACTATTACACTTTTTTTTAGGCCAATAACACAAAAATAACAAAACTGTTGAAACTGTAGGAACAATGATACAGTTCAGCGTTACTTCAAATATTTAAAAAAAAGGTCAAATCTAGAACAACTGACACAAGAGCAATGCACAAAAACACCGTAACCTCCAAGATCGAAGGGATCAAAGGGTATATACGAAATATTATTTTTTTTTTAAATACATAGAAAAATGAATCATTTTATCATTCATCGTTGTATGAATAGAGTACAAGAAACAATTCCACAAACTGGTGTTCTGGTATCGATCATGTTGGTTTTCTGTCCTATAGTAGATATTGACTATTTGCATTGTCCATGCATTGATTGATTCTACAGTCACGTCATAGAGATAGGGTTTGGAAGTCATTTTATATCGATGTGCCTTTGTCATCTTTCAAAATAAGAAAATCTGTTATTTTACACCAAGAAACCGGGTCTAAGTGCTGCCTGTTCTGTGCTGTTTCAAACGCCAGTCTTTACTCCGTCCTCTACACATTCTGTTCAAGTGGATCTGTATAGTACATGACTTTTGACCCATAGGGCTATGGTAAAAAGTAGTGCACTACTACGGAAATAGGGTGCCATAGTGTACCAAGGTCACTAAACTTCTCCAGCTTCTCTCCAGTCCCCTTGTTGGTCTGTGGTGATCAGTGCTGGAAGTGAGACACAGCAATACTGTGCTGGTGGTGAAAGGCACTGCTCCCGTGGTGGTGGGGGGAGTACAGGAGGTCATGGGTTGTCTGAGGGGCCAGGCCGGTGCAGAGAGGCTCATGGGTAGTCAGGACGGAGGAGAGATACTTGGCCTCTTCTGTTAGTCTCTTCACCTCCTTCCTCAGAGCTGCGTTCTCCTTCTCTAGGTTCTCACTCTCCTGAAACCAAAGAAACGAATCAATCAATCAAATGTATGTATAAATGCTGCTTTACATCACTAGGTATCAAACGTGATTTACAGTAACCCAGCCTGCTTTACAGTAACCCAGCCTGCTTTACAGTAACCCAGCCTGCTTTACAGTAACCCAACCTGCTGTACAGTAACCCAGCCTGCTTTACAGTAACCCAGCCTGATTTACAGTAACCCAGCCTGCTTTACAGTAACCCAGCCTGATTTACAGTAACCCAGCCTGCTTTACAGTAACCCAGCCTGCTTTACAGTAAGTCACCCCCAAAAATATAAGATCAGGAAACATGTTTTTTTGTAGATTTCTTTTTTACATGTATTTAAGCCCTTCCTTTTGGAACTAAACAGTCGGAGGGGGGTTCTACTAAGTTATATATAATGGTTTTAAGAAGGTCACACCAAGGATCATTTTGCTATGCTTTGATTTTGAATTTTAAGACCCCTTGAAGTATCCCCCCAAAAATATAGAAAAAAATGATTTGATTAAAAATGTTATTTGGCCTTTTTACATGTATTTAACCCCTTGTTTTTTTTTACAAGGAACAGTCTCCATATATAGTTCCATAAATTTTTTCTACTGGTACCTGGGGCCCTTCAGACGAGTCTTGTGAGGCTTGTGGACGTCTTAGAGCAAAACCGAGATGTACGTGTTTGCGAGAGTCTCACCTTGCCACAGTGGGGTCATATTAGTGTGTAGCCTAAACTGTTGGGACGCTACAGACAGAAGTTGGCAGATCGGCTGTACCGACTTCAGACCAGTCCCGAGACATAGAGCTAAACAGAGAACACCATCGTGTTCGTGAGAGTCTCGTCTTTCCATTCGAATGCTACATACGATTTTGTGAGAAGACCGATTTTCTGGATGTCTCATGGTCTGATAAACACCGCTCTAGCTCTGCCACCTTCCGCTGCAGATGTGGAAGTGCGACATAGGCGGATGTGGTGGATTGAAACAAATCCAATACAAAAAAAAACAGACTTCTCTAGTTTAAACTGACAGATTTTTAATGGGGATTTTTGTATTACGCTAATTAGATTTCCGTGGGGGCACGGACATCAACGTTTTTTTTTTAAACAACCGAGGCATCATCGTCTGTAGCTCTGTAACTTAAAAGAAATCCCCAGATCATTTCATTAATTTGTCAACAAATGATCTTGCAATCTTTTTTTCACAGAAATGGCATTTCAGTGTCAACGACCTTTGTGGAAACCTAGGATGTGGGTGGTGGCGGTTGTTAGATCCAGTCTATGTGATTACATTATCTGTAAACCATCCCACCTGGTCTAGTTTTGGGAGCCTTATCCATGTCTTGGCCCAGCCCAGGCCTCACTAGAGCATGATGGGGACCAGTGTTGGCTCAGCCCAGGCCTCACCAGAGCATGATGGGGGACCAGTGTTGGCTCAGCCCAGGCCTCTTCAGAGCATGATGGGGGACCAGTGTTGGCTCAGCCCAGGCCTCACCAGAGCATGCTGGGGGACCAGTGTTGGCTCAGCCCAGCCCTCACTAGAGCATGATGGGGACGGACCAGTGTTGGTTCAACCCAAACCTCACTAGAGCATGATGGGGATGGACCAGTGTTGGCTCAACCCAGACCTCACTAGAGCATGATGGGGACGGACCAGTGTTGGCTCAGCCCAGACCTCACTAGAGCATGATGGGGACGGACCAGTGTTGGCCCAGCCCAGACCTCACTAGAGCATGATGGGGATGGACCAGTGTTGGCTCAGCCCAGACCTCACTAGAGCATGATGGGGACGGACCAGTGTTGGCCCAGCGTATTCTGTGGTTGTATGGTTTCTTCAACTCGCTTGATAAACAGGAAGTTGAATTTTCCCTCACTGTGACACGTTTCCTGTTTCCTGAGTAGTAGTCATTCAGAAGTCTCTCTCTTTCTCTCTCTCTCTCTCTCTCTCTCTCTCTCTCTCTCTCTCTCTCTCTCTCTCTCTCTCTCTCTCTCTCTCTCACACTCACACTCACACTCACACNCTTTCCAATTATGATTTGGAGTTGCAAAATGAATCATTGGTTGATGATGTGAAAGTTGCTCTGGTAACAGCAGGGATGCAACTGGCAGTGAGAGATGAGGACGATGCTAAATGAAACTGTATCTCCTGAATATCCTCAGCCTTCTTTTGGCCTCTCTAGGGATAAAGAGAGGGACTGGGGAGAAAAACACATTCAGACACTTCTCTATAGTGTAGTATACACATTCAGACACTTCTCTATACTGTAGTATACACATTCAGACACTTCTCTATACTGTAGTATACACATTCAGACACTTCTCTATACTGTAGTATACACATTCAGACACTTCTCTATACTGTAGTATACACATTCAGACACTTCTCTATACTGTAGTATACACGTTCAGACACTTCTCTATACTGTGGTATACACATTCAGACACTTCTCTATACTGTAGTATACACGTTCAGACACTTCTCTATACTGCAGTATACACATTCAGACACTTCTCTATACTGTGGTATACACATTCAGACACTTCTCTATAGTGTAGTATACACGTTCAGACACTTCTCTATACTGTAGTATACACGTTCAGACACTTCTCTATACTGTGGTATACACATTCAGACACTTCTCTATACTGTAGTATACACATTCAGACACTTCTCTATACTGCAGTATACACGTTCAGACACTTCTCTATACTGCAGTATACACATTCAGACACTTCTCTAT
>QNTS01008162.1:30012-41442 GCA_003317085.1 Hucho hucho | reverse complement strand
GCTGAGGTGCACCCGTGACCAGCTCGGAAACCGGATTGCACAGCGGAGAAGGTACGGTGGGATTCGAAGTGGTCAATGATCTGTTTATTAACTAGGCTTTCAAAGACTTTAGAGAGGCAGGGCAGGATGGATATAGGTCTATAGCAATTTGGGTCTAGGGTGTCACCCCCTTTGAAGAGAGGGATGACCGCAGAAGCTTTCCAATCTTTTGGGATCTCGGACGACACCAAAGAGAGGTTGAGCAGACTGGTAATAGGAGTTGCAACAATGGCAGCAGATAGTTTTAAAAAGAGAGGGTCCAGATTATCTAGTCCAGCTGATTTGTACGGGTCCAGATTTTGCAGCTCTTTCAGAACATCTGCTATCTGGATTTTGGTGAAGGAGAAGCTGGGAAGGCTTGGACGTAGCTGCGGGGGGGTGGAGCTGATGGCCGGGGTTGGGGTAGCCAGGAGGAAAGCATGGCCAGCCGTAGAGAAATGCTAGTTGAAATTTTCGATTATCATGGATTTGTCGGTGGTGACCGTGTTACCTAGCCTCAGTGCAGTGGGCAGCTGGGAGGAGGTGCTATTGTTCTCCATGGACTTGACAGTGTCCCAAAACTTTTTGGAGTTAGAGCTACAGGATGCAAATTTCTTAATGAAAAAGCTAGCCTTTGCTTTCCTGACTGATTGCGTGTATTGGTTCCTGACTTCCCTGAACAGTTGCATATCGCGGGGACTATTCTAATGACACATATCTACATTTGATCCTTTTAAATGTTTTCATCAAGACTTGATCCGCCCCAATTCATACCCTTAAATCTCTCAATTTGAAGAAATAAGGCCACTCCACCCATTTGCCTTGAAAAGAAATGAGTGAAAATTACAAAGGGAAGTTTCTCTGACATATCAGCCTCTTATGAGCTTGTCGTATTGAATGTTTTAGAACAGTTTGCCCCCTTTCAATCTTTTCCAGGTTAAGTCAGTCTCTTTGAAGTGGAGCGTGTGTGTGTGTGTATGTGTGTGTATATCTATCTGCTTAAGTCTCCTCTGCTCATCTCCTCTGTTCTTCAGTCTAATTAAAAAGAACCCGTCTTGAATCTTATCAGAGAACACATCTCCGATGCGGAGATCACATTACTTTTTTACAAGTGTGTCGAGTGTGTGTGTTTGCGTGTGATACCAATGCCAAACTGAACTTCAGCGTGCCAAGTGAGGAGAATTACAACCATCGCCTCCACCCCGACACACACACACACACCTCGGTGTGAGGGGAGGACCATACGTAGTGTTACCATGAGCGATAACGAGGAGGCTTAAGGATCTCTGCCATCTAATCACTGCCTGCATTTCAAAGGGAAGAGCTACCAATTAAAATGGAGCTCAATAAGGACTCATGACCTGGCCTCGACTAGCTGTGGAGAGATGGAGAGATGGAGGGAAAGAGGGAGAGAGGGGAGGGAGAGATATAGATAGGAATAGAGCTAGACAGACAAATAAAGAACCGTCTAGCACCCCGACTTCAAAACCAATCGGCCATGTCTCAGTACCGAACAGGGAGTGGGAGAGAGAGGGGGGAGAGAGATAATAAAAGAGTGAAAGAGAAAGAGGAAGACAGAAAGAGGCAGAGAGAAAGAGGCAGAGAGAGAGAGAGAGAGAGAGAGAGAGAGAGAGAGAGAGAGAGAGAGAGAGAGAGAGAGAGAGAGAGAGAGAGGTTTGATAAACACACCAGTGAGGTCCCTGCTGAGGTGACTTACAGGTTTATGGGTAAAAATAGGAATGGAGTGATGGAGCAGAGGGAGGAAGGGAGAGAGGGGTGAAGGTTTCACTGAGGGATGGAGTAGAAGGACGGAGGAGCAGAGTGGAGAGAAGGAGCAGAGGACTTGCTGGAGGGTTGGAGAGGCTCACAAAAGTCTGACCGGATGGTTTGTGAGTCTCTAGTGAGCTAGTGAGACTGTGGGAGGATTAATGCCCTGGATAAGAGGGCTGTGATTATAATGTCTGTTTCCTAAGTGTGTGTGTGTGTGTGTGTGTGTAACACATAATATGTGTTGTCTGAACATGTCAGTGGGAAACACATCAATGACAATGCTCCATGGGACAGCGTTTATTTCATGTATCTATTTGGTAGTCTGCAGCCCATCTACGTACATTAACATTCCATAAGCCAACAGTCCTATATGGATCCCAGAAGTAATGACGACCCAAGAGCTCATTTAACATCATTACAAAAAAGGCACATATGGTCGTTATCAAATGACTACTAATTATCTCAATGAGTGCATCCAAAATGGCACCCTATTCCCTATATAGTTAACTACTTTTGAAAAGTAGTGCACTAAACAGGGAATAGGATGCCATTTGGGATGCGGACAATCCATTTTCATTTGCCCAGGAATAATTGAAGCAAAACAGCTTTTCTCCAGCTTCAGCACAGTGGAATTGGTCCCAATTATGAATTACAGACATATTGGTGTGTGATGATCAATGCATTGCAAGAAACCATGAATCAAAAGTGTAAACTCGCCATGATAAGCCTTCATCTTATTGAATAACAATGATACTCCCACAATGAATTGGAGGTACCATTGAAAATGATCAAATTCAATGGTCTTTCATTTCAAAGGAAAAGGCTTAAAGCTATAAAACAGAAAGCACAGATATAATAAACATTGATTCTCACTTTCATTCATAGCTAAATAAAAACTAGAAACCCCTTCATATGTTTTTTTTTTAACCAGGCCTCTGGCAGTTTGTAAAAGGCTCTTTGAGGTGAGGTGTTAATACCATATGACAAACTAAAAAGATATTTCATCCAGTCTGACATCATTAACTAATCAAGATCGATTGTTCTTCCTCCGTGACTTTGGTTGCGCCCGCTGTCATCACACGTGTGTGTTCCAGTGTGTGTGTGTGTTCTCCCGACTCATCACTTTCCCTTCCAGAGATCCGACTCGGGCTGGACCCAGTCCTCTCCCATGATGCTTTGCAGGTGAAAGTCCTGGAAATATTCCAAGAGGTGGCTGCGTCGTATGAGAGAGAGAGAAAAGTGCAATCTGTCAGTTTGGTAACACACACACACAATCTGTGAATTTGCGATGCACACACACACACACACACACACACACAGAAACCTGTGAATTTGCATTTAATTTTCTCAGTGTAATAAAACATTGGGCTGACTATTGGAATCTGTCCACTGACAGCTAACACATCTAAGCAATGAATACTTATGCAGTGGTGGAGACGCGTCTCTGTCACACACACACACACACAGACACACACACACAGAATAGATATGCAGCAGAGGAGTAGGCTTTATCTCCGTCATCTAAACATATTTTTTAAAGTAGAGTTGGCAGTGTGTGTGTTTGTATAGAGTCGGCAATGCAGTCTTCTCCTGAAAAATGCTCTGTAAGAGTTTCAGCCTTGAATATTGTGTGTCTTAGGAAGGAAGAGACTGTGTTCTGACTAAAGAAAGGTAGACAGACATGGACCCTCCTTTTCTACAGACAGATATGGACCCTCCTTTTCTACAGACAGACATGGACCCTCCTTTTCTATAGACAGATATGGACCCTCCTTTTCTATAGACAGATATGGACCCTCCTTTTCTATAGACAGATATGGACCCTCCTTTTCTATAGACAGATATGGACCCTCCTTCTCTATAGACAGACATGGACCCTCCTTTTCTATAGACAGACATAGACTCTCCTTTTCTATAGACAGATATGGACACTCCTTTTCTATAGACAGATATGGACCCTCCTTTTCTATAGACAGATATGGACTCCTTTTCTATAGACAGACATGGACCCTCCTTTTCTATAGACAGACATGGACCCTCCTTTTCTATAGACAGATATGGACCGTCCTTTTCTATAGACAGATATGGACCGTCCTTTTCTATAGACAGACATGGACCCTCCTTTTCTATAGACAGATATGGACCGTCCTTTTCTATAGACAGACATGGACCCTCCTTTTCTACAGACAAACATGGACCCTTCTTTTCTATAGACAGATATGGACCCTCCTTTTCTATAGACAGATATGGACCGTCCTTTTCTATAGACAAACATGGACCCTTCTTTTCTATAGACAGTATATACAGTAACTAGAGTCCTCTGACTAAAGAAAGGTAGACAGACATGTATTTTATATTTATGTACAGTAGTTACAGAGTCTTCTGAATCAAACTGCGGTTCTGCATCGAAGTGGACGTTGTGGCCCTAAACATATCATTGATCAATGTTGTAGCAATATTTTGCTCATGACTAATGAGTCATTAGTGACACTTTCACAGTACATTACATTTATTCAACAAAGAAAGGCAAGCCGCGAGACAACTGCATCCAACCATAATCATCTCACTGATCAGATGGGTCAACACTGTAGACCTCAATACCATTACTGATCCGTATTTGATGGATCAACACTGTAGGCCTCAATACCATTACTGATCAGTAATTGATGGGTCAACACTGTAGGCCTCAATACCATTACTGATCAGTAATTGATGGGTCAACACTGAGGCCTCAATACCATTACTGATCAGTAATTGATGGGTCAACACTGTAGGCCTCAATACCATTACTGATCAGTAATTGATGGGTAAACACTGTAGGCCTCAATACCATTACTGATCAGTAATTGATGGGTCAACACTGTAGGCCTCAATACCATTACTGATCAGTAATTGATGGGTCAACACTGTAGGCCTCAATACCATAACTGATCAGTAATTGATGGGTCAACACTGTAGGCCTCAATACCATAACTGATCAGTAATTGATGGGTCAACACTGAGGCCTCAATACCATTACTGATCAGTAATTGATGGATCAACACTGTAGGCCTCAATACCATAACTGATCAGTAATTGATGGATCAACACTGTAGGCCTCAATACCATTACTGATCAGCACACACTGGGATACCACTTTAATGAAGCTATGCATTGAGCATGCCTTCTAAGTAGTATGCTAATGTGGATATTGAAATGTAGCCATGCAGTGTCTTCAGAAAGTATTCACACCCCTTGACTTTTTCCACATTCTGTTGTGTTACAAAGTGGGATTAAAATTTATTTAAATTGTCATTTTGTGTCAACTATCTAGAGAAGATACTCTGTAATGTTAAGGTGGAAGAACAATTCTAAAATGTGTATGTATGAAAAATAAAACACTAATACAGTTGAAGTCGGAAGTTTACATACACTTAGGTTGGAGTCATTAAAACTCGTTTTTCAACCACTCCACAAATTACTTGTTAACAAACTATAGTTTTCCTAACCGCAAGACGGTTAGGAAAATGAAAATAAAATTTGATATCTACTTTGTGCATGACACAAGTAATTTTTCCAACAACTGTTTACAGACAGATTATTTCTCTTATAATTCACTGTATCACAATTCCAGTGGGTCAGAAGTTTACATACACTAAGTTGACTGTGCCTTTAAACAGCTTGGAAAATTCCAGAAAATTATGTCATGGCTTTAGAAGCTTCTGATAGGCTAATAGACATAATTTGAGTCAATCGGAGGTGTACCTGTGGATGTATTTCAAGGCCTACCTTCAAACTCAGTGCCTCTTTGCTTGACATCATGGGAAAATCTAAAGAAATCTGAAAAAAAGTCTGGTTCATCCTTGGGAGGAATTTCCAAATGCCTGAAGGTACCACGTTTATCTGTACAAACAATAGTACGCAAGTATAAACACCATGGGACCATGCAGCCGTCATACCGCTCAGGAAGGAGACGCGTTCTGTCTCCTAGAGATGAACGTACTTTGGTGCGAAAAGTGCAAATCAATCCCAGAACAACAGCAAAGGACCTTGTGAAGATGCTGGAGGAAACAGGTACAAAAGTATCTATATCCACAGTAAAACGAGTCCTATATCGACATAACCTGAAAGGCCACTCAGCAAGGAAGAAGGCACTGCTCCAAAACCGCCTTAAAAAAGCCAGACTACGGTTTGCAACTGCACATGGGGACAAAGATCATACTTTTTGGAGAAATGTCCTCTGTTCTGATGAAACAAAAATAGAACTGTTTGGTCATAATGACCATCGTTATGTTTGGAGGAAAAAGGGGGAGGCTTGCAAGCCGAACTATGAAGCACGGGGGTGGCAGCATCATGTTGTGGGGTTGCTTTGCTGCAGGAGGGATTGGTGCACTTCACAAAATAGTTGGCATCATGATGAAGGACAATTATGTGGATATATTGAAGCAACATCTCAAGACATCAGTCAGGAAGTTAAAGCTTGGTCGCAAATAGGTCTTCCAAATGGACAATGACCCCAAGCATACTTCCAAAGTTGTGGCAAAATGGCTTAAGGACAACAAAGTCAAGGTATTGGAGAGGCCATCAAAGCCCTGACCTCAATCCTATAGAACATTTGGAAAAGCGTGTGCGAGCAAGGAGGCCTACAAACCTAACTCAGTTACACTAGCTCTGTCAGGAGGAATGGGCCAAAATTCACCCAACTTATTGAGGGAAGCGCTTGTGGAAGGCTATCCAAAATGTTTGACCCATGTTAAACAATTTAAAGGCAATGCTACCAAATACTAATTGAGTGTATGTAAACTTCTGACCTGCTGGGAATGTGATGAAAGAAATAAAAGCTGAAATAAATCATTCTCTCTACTATTATTCTGACATTTCACATTCTTAAAATAAAGTGGTGATCCTAACTGACCTAAGACAGGACATTTTTACTAGGATTAAATGTCAGGAATTGTGAAAAACTGAGTTTAAATGTATTTGGCTAAGGTGTATGTAAACTTCCGACTTCAACTGTATATCTTGATTAGATACATATTCAATCCCCTGAGTCAATACACCTTTGGCAGCAAATACAGCTGTGAGTCTTTCTGGGTAAGTCTAAGAGCTTTCCACACCTGAATTGTGCACCACTAGCCCATTATTCTTTTCAACATTCTTCAAGCTCTATCAAGTTGGTTGTAGATCATTGCTAGACAAACATTTTCAGATCTTTCCATAGATTTTCAAGCAGATTTAAAGCAAAACTGTAACTCGGTCACTCAGGAACATTCAATGTCTTCTCGGTAAGCAACTCCAGTGTAGATTTGGCCTTGTGTTTCAGGTTATTGTCCTGCTGAAAGGTGAATTAATCTCACAGTGAAAGCAGACCGAACCAGGTTTTCCTCTAGGATTTTGCCTGTGCTTAGCTCCATTCCATTCCTTTTTTTATACTGAAAAACTAAAAAACTCAAGACAAAAAGTTCATTGCCTAGACATTTTTTTTTGCAGTTTTACTTTAGTGCGTTGTTGCAAACAGGATGCCTAGTATTGTGGATTAACTGCAATGTTGTTGATCCACCCTCAGTTTTCTCCTATCACAGCCATTGAACTCTGTAACTGTTTTAAAGTCACTATTGGCCTCATGGTGAAATCCCTGAGCGGTTTCTTTCCTCTCGGGCAACTGAGTAAAAAAAAATGAAAAATGTAAGTACATAATTCCAATTTTACATTATGGGGTATTGTGTGTAGGCCAGAGACAAAAACACTCAATTTAATCAATTTTACATTCAGGCTGTAACACAACAAAATGTGGAAAAAGTCAAGGGGTGTGAATACTTTCTGAAGGCAATGAACATACTCACAAGTTGGGCTTCTGTCCCTCCACTAAGTCAGCCTGGGGGACGGGGTAGAGGGACTCGTAGGTACGCCCCGCCCCGGACCCGTGGATGGCGTACGAGTTCATCTTGTTGATGTTAGGGGGGAAGTAGAACCAGGGGAGAAGAGCCTCACCCTCCCACCTGTTTCCTGTGATGGTTGCCGTGAACGACAGGGGCAGTTGTTGCTGGAAACAAAAAACAAAAAAAATCAGTTTGAAACCAATCTGAACCATTGACGACTGTATCTGTTGGACCCTTAGATTACTTTTAGGGTAAGTGACGAAATAGAGGTAAGTCTATGTGAATATAACTTGAAGAAATATATTGGGGCAGAACAAAATATTTATAAGATATGAGTGTAATACATTGTACTGTTCCATTGTTCATTCATTAATTCATGCATTAATTAATTCATTAGTTCATCCATTCATTCATTCATCCATCCATCCATCCATTCAGTCATTCATCCATTCAGTAATTCATTCATTCATAGGGAGGATGCGATGGTGTTCACTTACCATGAACGCGTGACCTCTTCCAGAGAGCAGTAACACCAGGTGTTGTCCATGTCTGCCACAGAGGAGCAGGAATCAGTATAGTGCTACTGGAATACTATCAATCAGGCCATCAAAGCCTTTAGAAAACGACTCTACTTACGGACACAATTCCACCTCTAGATAGTTCACAGTAGTACTGTCCAGAAAGAACGCCTCAACCACTGTAGAAAAATTACTCAAAAGTGTTATATTATATGCGTTGAAAACCATCTTGTTGTGCCTAGTCGCCTAAAGTAGGATGACTGAAACAACCTCCACAAACAACATAAAACATGAGCAATCAACGATACATTCAATATTCACTTCACAATTATTATGGTAGTAATAGTTATTATTATGGTAGTAATAGTTATTATTATGGTAGTAATAGTTATTATTATGCAATTACCTTCACGACTAGGACAAACCACCACTGTTCTCTCTCTCTACCCACCTTCATAGTCCCAGAGGCCATGGAAGGGCTGTCCTGTTCTCTCTCTCTACCCACCTTCATAGTCCCAGAGGCCATGGAAGGTCTGTCCTGTTCTCACTCTACCCACCTTCATAGTCCCAGAGGCCATGGAAGGGCTGTCCTGTTCTCTCTACCTACCTTCATAGTCCCAGAGGCCAGGGAAGGGTTGTCCTGTTCTCTCTCTACCTATCTTCATAGTCCCAGAGGCCAGGGAAGGGCTGTTCTGTTCTCTCTCTACCTACCTTCATAGTCCCAGAGGCGAGGGAAGGGCTGTCCTGTTCTCTCTCTACCCACCTTCAAAGTCCCAGAGGCCAGGGAAAGGCTATGCTGTTCTCTCTACCCACCTTCATAGTCCCAGAGGCCAGGGAAGGGCTGTCCTGTTCTCTCTCTACCTACCTTCATAGTCCCAGAGGCCAGGGAAGGGTTGTCCTGTTCCCTCTCTACCCACCTTCATAGTCCCAGAGGCCAGGGAAGGGCTGTCCTGTTCTCTCTCTACCCACCTTCAAAGTCCCAGAGGCCAGGGAAAGGCTATGTTGTTCTCTCTACCCACCTTCATAGTCCCAGAGGCCAGGGAAGGGCTGTCCTGGAGGGCCGGAGGGACCAGGAGGGTCGTTGAAGAAGGGAGCAGACACCTGCATCTTCATCCCTCCATCCCCGGGGGAAAACGTCACCTTCACAGGTTCATGATCCACAGGAAGGCTGTTCCATGTGGTGCTGATCACAAACTCCATCTCAGTCTGGCAGAGAGAACGACTGGTTATGGGGTTTGCTGTTTTGTATTTACATTGGGATTAGACTATGCTGTGTAAAGACCCATAGCCTAGTCCCAGATCTGCTTGTGATATCATGTTCATTCCCGGGCTTGACAATGAGTGCAGGAGTTGACAGCAGCACCAATACTTGGGAAGTCAAACATTCAGGCTGCTGCATAGACACTACGGAGGCTAAATGGAACTATGGCGGTTACATTTAACTATGGAGCTTATTATGTAACTATGGAGTTTAAATGGAACAATGGAGGCTAAATGGAACTATGGTGGTTACATTTAATTATGGAGCTTATTATGTAACTATGGAGTTTAAATGGAACAATGGAGGCTAAATGGAACTATGGAGACTAAATGGAACTATGAAGGCTAAATGGAACTATGGAGCTTAAATGTAAATATGAAGCTTACTATGGAACTATGGAGTTTAAATGGAACTATGGAGGCTAAATGGAACTATGGAGACTAAATGGAACTATGAAGGCTAAATGGAACTATGGAGCTTAAATGTAAATATGGAGCTTAAATGGAACTATGGAGCTTAAATGGAACTATGAAGGCTAAATGGAACTATGGAGGCTAAATGGAACTATGGAGCTTAAATGTAAATATGGAGCTTATTATTTAACTATGAAGGCTAAATGGAACTATGGAGGCTAAATGGAACTATGGAGCTTAAATGGAACTATGAAGGCTAAATGGAACTATGGAGCTTAAATGGAACTATGGAGGCTAAATGGAACTATGGAGCTTAAATGGAACTATGGAGGCTAAATTGTGTTTGAGAGCATTTCTTATTAACTCACTAAAATGTAATATGAGTGAGAACTAGGTGTAATTGCTGCAATAGCTTTTGATTTTGTCATTTAGAATTATTTTATATTGTGCTACCCCTAATGTGGACAGTTTGTATTACTATCTTACACAAGCTTGCATTTCCAACGGATAAATGGTGTGGATTTGCACATCCTTTTAACCTCAGATTGGTGATGTTAATATACACGTTTGGTATCATTCATTTTATCATACGTGCCTGTCCGTCGCAGGACTTTGAACACAGTTGATCATTTTCAAACTCAACTACAAGGAAAAATCGTGTCACTCTCTTCATAAAAGTCGCTGGCCACAAACAAATACACGGATTTGAAAGTCAAGCTATCACCAAAGACAGTCAAGCCAAAGACAGTCAAGCTATCACGAAAGACAGTAAAGCCAAAGACAGTCAAGCTATCACGAAAGACAGTAAAGCCAAAGACAGTCAAGCCAAAGACAGTCAAGCTATCACCAAAGACAGTAAGCCAAAGACAGTCAAGCCAAAGACAGTCAAGCTATCACCAAAGACAGTAAAGCCAAAGACAGTCAAGCTATCACCAAAGACAGTAAAGCCCTGTCACTATCTAGATCTACCGGTGAGGTGGTGATTCGTTGAAATTATCCAATCAGAAAAGTGTTTGTCTTTTCTTATTGGCTGTCTACCGTAAACACTGTGGGTGGAGGACGCTCAACCTGTCAGAATGATAGTGTGCTCAGATTCCCTGTCTGTGTTGAATAGTTTATCATCTGGCTAATCTAATAGGAGTGACCTACTATTGGAGGCATTAATGTTATTATGGAGAATCGCAAGACTTGATGTAGTAGTGAGATTCTGCTGGATCCCAGCCAATTCGGGTGCGGAAGAGAAAGAAATTGTAGACCAGATAGCCAAAAGGGCTTTAAAACTAGACATGTTTGATATTCATGTTCTACAGGGTAGAAGTGAGGCCTAATGTAAGATCAGAGCCATTTTGATAGATGTGTGGCAGAAAAGATAGGACTCTGAGCACAAGGGACGGCATTTATATATGCCTTCCAAAGAAAGGTCGGAGGACCAAGATTCAAAGGTCAGATTAGGAAGGAAGAGGTGGTGTTTGCTCGATTGCGCCTACATTGAACTCGACATTACATGTTTGGCAAGCATGCGAATGGTTTGAGTCTAGAATGTATGGTCGATGAAACGGTGGAGAATGTGTTGTTATATTGTTATTTAGGGG